>PVKP010019813.1:23099-41838 GCA_004027715.1 Plecturocebus donacophilus | reverse complement strand
TCGGCTCACTGCAGCCTCAGTCTCCCAAGCTCAAGCAATTCTCCTGCCTGAGCCTCCAGAGTAACTGAGATTACAGGCGCCCACCACCACACCTGGCTAAATTTTTATATTTTTAGTAGAGATGGGGTTTCACCATGTCGTCCAGGCTGGTTTTGAACTCCTGACCTCAAATGATCTGCCCACGTTGGCCTCTCAAAGTGTTGGGATTAGAGGCATGAGCCACCATGCCTGGCCACATTTTGGTGTTTTCTTAAAAATATTCTATTCTTTACTTATTTGTGCATGTGTGTGTTCTTCCTATGAGACCCCTGGGTTGGCTCACATTGTTGCCTTCTCTCTGGCCACTTTCCTCTTGTTGCCATCTTCTTCTAGCTTTATTGAGGTATAATTCACAAATAAAAAGTTGTTGGTATTTGAGATATGCAACGTGATGTTTGATATACTTGATATTCACAATGGTATCATTGTGAAATGATCACCACAATCAAACTAATTCACATATCATGTGTGTGTGTGTGTGTGTGTGTGTGTGTGTGTGTGTACTGAGAAATAAATATGCAATACAGATTTTTTTTTTTTTTTTTAGATAGAGTCTCGCTCTGTCATCCAGGCTGGAGTGCAGTGTTGTGATCTCAGCTCACTGCAACCTCCACCTCCCAGATTCAAGCAATCCTTCTGCCTCAGCCTCCCAAGTAGCTGGGACTATAGGCACACCTCACCATGCCCAGCTAATTTTCATATTTTTAGTAGAGACCGGGTTTCACCATATTGGCCAGGCTGTTCTCAAACTCCTGACCTCACGATCTGCCCGCCTGAGCCTCCCAAAGGGCTGGGATTACAGGCATGAGCCACCTCGCCCGGCCACAACACAGTATTGTCAGTCATCATCACCATGCTGTACACCACAACTCATTCCAAACCTATCCATCCTGCAGAACCAAAGCTTTGTACCTTTGGCCAACGTCACTCAGTTTCTCCCATCTCCCCAACCCCTGGCAACCACCATTCTACTCCATGCCTCTATGAATTCCACTACTTTGGAGTCCACGTGTAAGTGAGGTCATGCACTATTTGTCTTTTTATGCCTGGCTTATTTCACGTAGCATAATGTCCTCCAGGTTCATCATGTTGCTGCAAACAGCAGAATTTCCATCTTTTTAAAGGGTGAATAATATTCCATTATATAAAATGCACACATATATACATTGCATGTATGTATACCTATGTACATACATATATACACATATATATCTACACACACACACACACACACACACACATCTGTCACATTTTATCTGTCCATCCCTCCATGGACATGTAGGTTGTTTTCGTATCTTGGCCATTGTGAATAAATAATGCTGCAGTCAACATGGGAGTGCAGACATTTCTTCAAGATACTGATTTCAGCTAGGTGCGGTGGCTCACACCTGTAAGCCCAGCACTTTGGGAGGCCGAGGCAAGCAGATCAGTTGAGCCTGTGAGTTTGAGACTAGTCTGGGCAACATGATGAAACCCCATCTCTACGAAAAATACAAAAATTAGCCAGGCGTGATGGCACATGCCTGTTGTCCCAGCTACTCGGGAGGCTGAAGATGGAGGATTGCTTGAGCCTGGAGGCAAGGGTTGCAGTGAGCTGAGATCGCACCACTGCACTCCAGCCTGGGTGACAGTGTGAGAGCCTATCTCTTAAAAAAGAAAGAAAAATGTCGATTCATGTTCTTTACCCATTTGCAAACAAATTGTTTTCTTCCTTTCTTCCTTCCCTCCCTCTCTCCTTCCTTCCTTCCTTCTTTTCTTTTCTTTTCTTCCTTGAGATGGAATCTCACTCTGTCTCTGGGACTACAGGTGCGTACACCACATCTGGTTAATTTTTGTATTTCATTAGTAAAAACAGGGTTTCACCATATTGGACAGGCTGGTCTCAAACTCCTGACCTGGTGATCCACCCACCTTGGCTTCCCAAAGTGCTGGGATTACAAGTATGAGCCACTGTGCCCAGCCTTTTTTTCTCCTTTCTTTTCTTTTCTTTTTTTTCTACTTAGTTGTTTGAGTTCCTTATATATCTTAGATATTAACACCTTATGGCTGGGCGTGGTCACTCACACCAGTAATCCCAGCACTTTGGGAGGCCAAGGCAGGTGAATCACCTGAGGTCAGGAGTTCAACACCAGTGTGGCCAACATGGCGAAACCCCCTCTCTATTAAAACACAAAATAATTAGCTGGGCCTGGTGGCCCCTCGCTGTAATCCCAGCTACTTGGGAGGCTGAGGCAGGAGAATTACTTGAACCTGAAAGGCAGAGGTTGCAGTGAGCTGAGATCGACCCAGCCTGGGCAACAGAATGAGACTCTGTCCCAAAAGACAAAAACAAACAAAAAACAAAATGAAAACAACAATGAAGCCACCTTCTTGGATATATGGTTTGTAAATATTTCCTTCCATTCCATAGGTTGTGGTTTCACTCTGTTCATTATTTCTTGCCGGGCAGAAGCTTTTTAGCTTTATGCAGTCCTAGTTGTCTATCTTTGCTTTTGTTGTCTATGCCTTTGATGTCATATCCAAAACATCTTTGCCCAGACTGTCAAAAAGCTTTTCCTCTATGTTTTCTTTTTTTTTTTTTTTTTTTAATTTTTTTATTGCATTTTAGGTTTTGGGGTACATGTGAAGAACATACAGTATTGTTGCATAGGTACACACGTGGCAGTGTAATTTGTTGCCTTCCTCCCCTTCACCTATATCTGGCATTTCTGCTTCAGGTCGTAAGTGTACATTTTTAATCCATTTTGAGTCAATTTTTGTGACAAGTGTAAGATCCAATTTCATTCTTCTGCATGTATCAGTTTTATTGAAGAAACTCCTTTCCCTACTGTGTGTTTTTGGCATCTTTGTTGAAAATCAGTTGGCTATAAATCCATGAATTTATTTTGGGGACCATTGGAATTTTGTCAGGAACTGCACTGAATCTGTAGGCCCCTCTGGGTAGTATGGACATTTTAACAACATTAATTCTTTCAGGTTCAAGAGATTCTTCTGCCTCAGCTTCTTGAGTAGCTGGGATTACAGGCGCCTGCCACTGCACCTAGCTAACTTTAGTAATTTTAGTAGAGATGGGTTTTCACTATGTTGGCCAGGTTGGTCTCGAACTCCTAACCTCAGGTGGTCCACCCCTCCCACCACCCCGTCCTCCCAAAGGGCTAGGATTACAGGTACGAGCCATCATGCCAGTCCAGAAACATTATTTTTAACCACTGCCAAACATTGTCATTGTCTGAATATATGGCAAACTTTTGAATGCATCTTTGATTATTCTTTAGGATACACTTCTAGAAGTGAATTACAGAATCAAAGGGTAAGAATTTTAAAGATACAAGCTACATTATCTTTTTTTTTTTTTTTTTTTTTTTTTGAGACAGAGTCTTGCTCTGTCACTCAGGCTGTAGTACAGTGGCATGATCTTGGCTCAAGGCATCCTCCGCCGCCCAGGTTCAAGCAATTCCCCTGCCTCAGCCTCCTGAGTAGCTGGGACTACAGGTGTGTGCCACCATGGCTGGCTAATTTTTTTTGTATTTTAGTAGAGATGGGGTTTCACCATGTTGGCTGAGATGGTTTCCATCTCCTGACCTTGTGATCTGCCCACCTTGGCCTCCCAAAGTGCTGGGATTACAGGCATGAGCCACTGCGCCTGGCCCAACAAGCTACATTATCTAAAGTTGTACCAATTCATATTCCAATCAGGAAGATGTGAAAGGCCCTGTTTTCTTGAACCCTCTCTGACTCTGCATATTAGCAGATGTGTTGGTCTGGAGTTCCATTGCAGATAACAGAATCCACTCTATCCGAAAGCAGAGTTATTACCAGTTATTAGGAAATCATTAGGAGGTTTGGAGGGGCTGGTCCAAGCTCCCAGGAATAAACCCCAGAACCATATTGCAGAACTGGTTTACTAAGGGAGCTGCCTTTGCCACTGTCTGGAAGCCTGGGTGTAAAAAGTTGTGACTGGAGGTAGTGGTTCATGCCTGTAATAGCAGCATTTTGGGAGACCAAGGTGCGTGGATCACTTGAGGTCAGGAGTTTGAGACCAGCCTGGCCAACACGGCAAAACCCCGTCTCTACTAAAAATGCTAAAATTAGCCAGGCTTGGTGGCCTGTGCCTGTAATACCAGCTACTTGCAATACTGAGGTGGGAGAATCACTTGAACCTAGGAGGTGGAGGTTGAAGTGAGCCAAGATCATGCCACTGCATTCCAGCCTGAGTGACACAGGGAGACTCTGTCTCAAAAAAAAAAAGAAAAGAAAAAAAAAAAAGAAAGAAAGTTCCATAGTGATTGCAGTCTCTAGACTCACAGTGCCTCTGTCATGATTTCCACTATCAAAATGACCCATCTTAATCCCTGTGAAACTAGGAATTGGACCCTGGGACTTCTACTACAAATGCCACAGCAACTCTAAATGTCTCTGCAACCTAGCTTACTGGACAAAACAGCATAACTGACAAAATTATGGCTTCTGCTTCTTAATTCCAATTTTTATTTTTCAAATTTTACAGGAGCACATTGTTAGCTGTAAGGGAGTCTGAGAAATGTAGTGTTTTACTTTCAAGCTTTCAGCAGGCAGTAAGAATGACCCACAGTGGTTGGAATGGAGCTGAATGGGCCATTCTGTAGTATCTTCCACAGCCAACCCCTTTGGCCGCATCCATAAGTAGCCTTCTTTTTTTTTGAGGCAGAGTCTCATTGTGTCACTCAGGCTGGAGTGCAGTGGCATGATCATGGCTCACTGCAGCCTCCACCTCCTGGGATTGAGCAATTCCTCTGCCTCAGCCTCCCAAGTAGCTGGGATTACAGGTGCCCGCCACCTTGCCAGGCTAATTTTTTTGTATTTTAGTCTTTTTAGTTGGCCAGGCTGGTCGGTAACTCCTGACCTCAAGTGATCTGCCTGCCTTGGCCTCCCAAAGTGCTGGGGTTACAGGCATGAGCCAATGCGCCAGGCTCATATATAGCCTTCTGCCAATAAATCTTCCCCCCAAAAATAATAGCAAAACCCAACATACTCTCCTAAGGAACTCATATCTCAGATAATTAAAAATGAGCTTATCCCAAAAAGGAGACCCAAGTCTCATTGCATCCATCTCTAAGTGATGTTCATTCCTCTTCTAGTATAATCACATATTGATACCCTATAATCTACAGACTCAATGATAAAGTTTACTATCCCTCTATGTTAAATATCCTGACTTACTCCATATAATATAGTAGGTGGGCTGGGCGAGGTGGCTCACGCCTATAATCCCAGCACTTTGGGAGGCTGAAGCAGGCAGATGACCTGAGGTCAGGAGTTCGAGACCAGCCTGACCAATGTGGTGAAACCCCATCTCTTCTAAAAATACAAAAATTAGCCAGGTAGGGTGACATGTGCCTGTAGTCCTACCTACTCAGGAAACTGAGACAAGAGAATCACTTGAACCCAGTAGGCAGAGGTTGCAGTGAACCGAGGTCACACCACTGCACTCCAGCCTGGGCGACAGAGCAAAACTCTGCCTCAAAAATAAATAAAATAAATAAATAAGTGAATAAATAAATGTGTTTGAAATTTTCAGGGTTAGGGCAAGGGTCAGGGTTGGGGTCAGAATTGGCTGGGCCGGCAAAAGTCTGGAAGAGGATTGGAGAGAAGTAATTAGCCAGGGACCATGGAGAGAAGGCAATGAAGTATATAGAAAGCTTTGTGTCTGGTGACTGGGCTGAAGTTGCTGTAGGTCAGCAGGGCTGAAAGTTGGAATCAAAGCTGAATGTGAAGCAGGGGAGAGTGAGGACAGATTAGAACTGGAACCCATGAAGGTATATTGGAACCCACATCTTTGTCTCTGCTCCTCCAACCTTGATGCCATAGGTTACTGCAGAAAAAACGAGTGCCCTCTGCCACAGAGCTGCACATGTACCTGGCCCAGGCCCCAGAGCGCCTGAAGGGGAACACTCAGAGAGGAGAAGACAGCAAGGGGTGGCACAAGGGAGTCACACCGGCACCTGGAGACTTTGGCAGCCAAGGTAGGAGGATCACTTGAGGCCATAATGGTGGGCTATGTTACCCAGGCTGGTCTCAGACACCTGGTCCTCACTCCTAAGTGATCCTCCTACCTCAGCCCCATGAGAAGCTGGGATTGCAGGTGTCTGCAGAGGGGATTTATTGTGGGAATTGGCTCACATGATTATGGAGGCTGAGAAGTCCCATAATAGGCCATCAGCAAGCTAGAGAACTAGGGGAGCCAGTAGTAAGGCTCAGTTCAAGTGCAAAGCCCTTGGAATCAGGGAAACAGATGGTGTTACTCTCTGTTCAAGGCCAAAAGCCCGAGAACCTAGGGGCTGCTGCTACAAGTCCCAGATTCCAAAGGCCAGAGAACCTGGGCCAGGCACAGTGGCTTATGCCTATAATCCTAGCACTTTGGGAGGCCAATGTGGGCAGATCACTTGAGATCAGGAGTTCAAGACCAGCCTGGCTCACATGGCAAGACCCGGTCTCTACCAAAAATACAAAAATTAGCCAGGTGTGGTGGCACTTGCCTGTAGTCCCAGCTACGTGGGAGGCTGAGGCAGGAGAATCATTTGAATCTGGATAGTGGAGGTTGTGGTGAGATCGCACCACTGTGCTCTAGCCTGGGTGACAAAGCAAGATTCAGTCTCAAAAAAAAAAAAAGGTGGCCAGGCACAGTGGCTCATGCCTGTAATTCCAGCACTTTGGGAGGCTGAGGTGGGCAGATCACCTGAGGTCAGGGGTTTGAGATCAGCCTGACCAACATGGAAAAACCTCATCTCTACTAAAAATACAAAATTAGCCAGGCATGGTGGCGGATGCCTGTAATCCCAGCTACTCGGGAGGCTGAGGCAGGAGAATCGCTTGAACCCAGAAGGCAGAAGTTGCAGTGAGCCAAGATCGTGCCATTGCACCCCAGCCTGGGCAACAAGAGCGAAACTCTGTCTCAAAAGAAAAAAAAAGGTCAGAGAACATGGAGTTCTGATGTCCAAGGGCAGGAGAAGTTGGATGTCTCAGCTCCAGAAGAGAAAGAATAAATTCACCTTTTTTTTTCTGCTTTTTTAATTCAATCTGGGCCCTCAGCTGATTGGATGGTGTTCATCCACTTTGATGAGAGTAGATCTTCCATACTCAGTCCACGATTCCAATGCCAATGTCTTCTGGAAACACTCACAGATACACATATAAATAACACTTTACCAGCTATCTGGGCATCCTTAATCCAGTCAATGAACCATCACAAGCACTATTGGATCTTCTGCGTTCTATGGCCCAATGAGGGAGCAGTGTGGTAGCCTGGACTTGCTGCAGAGCTTT
Source organism: Plecturocebus donacophilus (assembly GCA_004027715.1). Classification (NCBI taxonomy): domain Eukaryota; kingdom Metazoa; phylum Chordata; class Mammalia; order Primates; family Pitheciidae; genus Plecturocebus; species Plecturocebus donacophilus. The sequence continues at coordinate 34,497 of PVKP010019813.1, read as the reverse complement.
GACTTGTTCCAGACGCTACCGAAACCTGGCAGCCTTTGGGTTACTCAGTACGCACAACGCAACAGCGTGGCCTAGTAAGATACATATTGCCTTCAGAATCCAAAGAGGCTCACAGAGCACTGTGCTACTTTCTTGGTGGCAGAAGGGACCAGATATAGAAATTTGCCCTTCATTTTGGGGGAGATATCTCAAAATGTCATCCCAGATAAGTGAACCTCTAGAAACTTTACTTAGGTGGCAGACGCTTGCAATTTTTTGGGATTCACTTCCTATGCTTTGGGATGTAAGTGTCTCACCAAAATAGCTGGAGTAATTGCTACTTCCTGCTCACCTGGTCCAACAAACATGGTATGATAAAAAGTAAACCAACCTAACGTCCTGTGGAATGGAAATGCAATCCAGTTCCTTCCAGACAGAAGCAGGACGGAGGGCCCAAAGGGTGATTAGCCCTGAGTCAGGACATTGAAGGTGGATTGCTGGCCCTGGTGGCTGAAAGTAACCTGTGTCTGATGGTGATAATTAACAGGTATAGGCCAGGTGCGGTGGCTCATGCCTGTAATCCCAGCCCTTTGGGAGGCCGAGGTGGGTAGATCACCTGAGGTCCAGAGTTAAAGACCAGCCTGGCCAACATGGTGAAAACCCGTCTCAACTAAAAGTACAAAAATTAGCCAGATATGACTGCACGCGGTGGCTCACACCTGTAATACCAGAACTTTGGGAGGCCAAGGCAGACGGATCACAAGGTCAGCAGTTCAAGACCAGCCTGGCCAACATGGTGAAACCTCGTCTCTACTAAAAGATACAAAAAAAAAAAAAAAAATTAACCAGGCATGGTGGTGTATACCTATAATCCCAGCTACTTGGAGGCTGAGGCAGGAGAACTGATGGAACATGGGAGGTGGAGATTGCAGTGAGGCAAGATCATGACACTGCACTCCAGCCTGGGCAACAGAGCAAGACTCTGTCTCAAAAAAAAAAAAAAAAAAAAAAAAAATTAACAGATATGGAGAGGAAAAGCATTCTCCAATAGCTGAACAGCAGGTCTTGGGGTATGTGGCAATTTACTTCAGAAATGAAACCATATCTAGAATAGCAATGCAGCGGCAGTCACTACTGATTAAGTTTACAAAATCCACTGTCATTCTTCAAATTTCATCTGTCTTCTGCACAGGCCGAAAAGGTGAGTTAAATGAGGATAGGGTAGGAATCACCACCTGTTCAGATTCTACCAAGTCCTTGATGGTGACATTAGTCTCTGCAATCCCTCCAGCAGGATGGTATTGCTTTTAGTTTAAGATTTGGTGGAAGCAGTTATGGTGGCTTCCACTTGGCTTTTTCTACCCTAATAGCGCTCGTTCCACAGGTCACGGAACCATTGTGGGGATTCTGCCAGTTGCTGAATATATCTATGCCAATTACGCATGTTGAAGAAGAAAATTACAAGCTCAGGTTGGCCGATTACCAATTGAGGACCTGGTATGAGTCAGAAGACTCTATGGAAACATTTAAGTCACCTTCATCCAGAGAGCAAATCATGCTGAAAATCACACCCATGCCTTGATAGCAACAGAACTACAAAGAAGTCTGAATTTGTAGCCTTTGCTAGACCTCTTATGCCACCAGAAGCAAGAAATGGGCCCCTGAAACCTGGAATGGTGGTATCTAGGTAGACCTTATGTGATTTCATTGAAACTCCAGATTCCCCTGAACACATGGGCCTACAAGAGTGTCCCACTATCCCTTACTGTTATATTAGCAGCTTCCCCTTTCCTGAAAATTCTGTGTTTCAACCAAAGTGGATGCCTTTCAAAATAATATTTGTCCTCCCCAAGATCAGTTCCCACCTCCCCTATGGCTATGAGACCAATAATCAGAGTCAAGTCACAGTGTGGCCTATCTGAGGAAGTATAGGACCTGCTAGGGAAGAAAACAGCAGAACTGCAGAGCCCAGAACTGGGAAAAAATACCCACTGGCAATGGATGTTAAAGGATGAAGGGAGAATATAAGAGACAGTAAGGAAGAGCTTGTTTATATGAAGGATCCTTCCATGGCTCAAGATTCAGCACCCTAGTGAGGGTTCCTGGAATCATCTCAGCTGTGGTGGCTCCGGGAAGCTTGGAAAAATTGATGGTGCACATAAATAAAGGTGGGGTGTGCTAGAAAGATCCTGGAGCAGAGTGCTGAGGAAGCGACCAAAACACTCATTGTGTAAGACCTGAGAACCTACCTGATGAGCAGACAAAAGAGGGCCCAGGGATTCTCCCTTTTATTAAGTAATGTGAAATGAGTTAGTAAGGGAGCCGTTGCCATCACTAAGAAGCTCAGTATTGGCTGTTCTGTGGGGACAGATGGCAGCTCTTATTTACCAAAGGCAAGGTGGGTGGAATGACTCTAATGGGCAACAAGGCTGGGATAGCCACTGGGAGGATTTGACTCCCAGGGATCTCTCATAATGACGAAAAGGCCCTGGTGTTCCTAGGACAAGAAAGTGGGCAGCCAACAAAGCAATGGCATAGTCAGGTGTGGTGGCACACGCCTGTAGTCCCAGCTACTCAGGAGGCTGAGGCAGGAGAATGGCTTGAACCCGTGAGGCAGAGGCTGCAGTGAGCCGAGATCATGCCACTGCACTACAGCCTGGGCGACAGAGTGAGACTCAGTCTCAAAACAAAACCAAGCACAAAACAAAGAAATGGAAAGTATTTACAAAGTATTTATATGTGCTCCATTAGGCCGGGCGCAGTAGCTCACCCCTGTAATCCCAGCATTTTGGGACACCAAGGTGGGCGGATCACCTGAGGTCAGGAATTCCAGACCAGCCTGACCAACATGGAGAAACCTGGTCTCTACTAAAAATACAAAATTAGCCGGGCATGGTGGTACATGTCTGTAATCCCAGCTACTTGGGAGGTTGAGGCAGGAGAATTGCTTGAACCCAGGAGGTGGAGGTTGCAGTGAGCAGAGATCGCGCCACTGTACTCCAGCCTGGGCGACAAGGGTAAACTCCATCTCAAAAAAAAAAAAGATATATGTGCTCCAGAGGGCAAGAAGTTAAACCCTGCAAAGATTCAGAAACCAGCGAAGCTAGTGAAGTATTCAGGTACCAGTGGTATGGAGTTCCGGAGTGCTGTGTCCTGGTAAAGACTAAGCATCTGACTGCTGGAATCAAGTGACTGTCAGACCCACTAAATCCTAAGATTAGGTGGGCACAGCTTCATTCTACTGTACAATGGAAGTAGTACACCCAGGATTGGGCTCAGACAGGTCCAAAGGGCACAGTAAGTTATATGAATGGGCCCAGACCCATGTCACCTGCCTCCATTGCACCAATCCTTTTCTCTTAGCTTATACCTATGGCCTTGTGGGAGTTTCCCTATGCCCAGAAGACAGATGAAGAATCTTGGGCTGGCTCAGATTATGGGCCTTTTTTTTTTTTTTTATAAATAAAGTATTTAAATTTAAAACGATGGGAGTTTTAATCCATCGACCTTTCTATTTTTTCCTCAACTGCTTTAACATTCTGAGGAAAAACTAGACATCAAAAGCTACTTAAGATACAGAAGGCGGGGTACGGTGGCTCACGCCTGCAATCCGAGCATGTTGGAGGGGCCGAGGCAGGTGGATCACTTGAGGTCAGGAGTTCGAGACCAGCCTGACTAACACGGCTAAACCCCATCTCTACTGAAAATACAAAATTAGCCAGGCATGGTGGCATGTGCCTATAATCCCAGCTACTCAGGAGGCTGAGGCAGGAGAATCGCTTGAACCTGGGAGGCAGGGGTTGCAGTGAGCTGAGGAGATGGTGCCACTGCACTCCAGCCTAGGTGACAGAGCCAGACTCCATCTCAAAAAGAAAAGGAAAGAAGAAAAAGAGGAAGCAAGGAAGGAAGGAAGGAAGGAAGGAAGGACGGGCAGGGAGACATGTCAGCTATTTTCCTCAGACTGGAGCCTGAACCAGGAGCCCGAGATAATCAGTAAGACCCCATTTAACATTCTTTAGGTTCTCCACGCTACCCATAGAGGGGGCCATACGATGCAGTTCTGGATTTTCATCATAACTTTAAGGGAAATTTCCACAATGTCCAGAGCCTCAAAGTCCTGCAAATGAAGGAGGGGAATGTCCTCAAGCTTCTTGCAGCAGGAACCCACTTAGGTGGCACCAACCTGGTTCCAGATGGAACAGTTTATCTATAAAGGAAAAGTGATGGCATTTACATACTAAATCTGAAGAATCTAATTCTGCTGGCAGCTCATGCCATTGTTGCCATTGAAAACTCTTCTGATGTCAGTCTCATATCCTCCTGGAATCCTAGCCAGCGGGCTGAGCTGAAGTTTGCTGCTGCCACAGGGGCCGCTCCTGTTGCTGGTCACTTCACTTCTGGAACCTTCACTAACCAGGTCCAGGCAGCCTTCTGGGAGCTGCGTCTGTTGGTGGATACTGATTCCAGACTGACCACTGGCCTCTCACAGAGGCAACTTAGGATAACCTACCTACCATGCCTCTGTGGAAGATAGATTCTCCTCTGCGCTCTGTGGATATTTCCATCCCATGCAACAAGGGAGCTCACTCAGGGGGTCTGATGTGGGGGATGCTGGCTCAGGAAGTTCTGCATGTGCCTGGCACTGTCTCCCGTGAACACCCACGAGTAGTCATGCCCAATCTCTGCTTCTACAGAGACCCTAAAGAGATTGAAAAGCTCACACCTGCAATCCCAGCACTTTGGGAGGCTGAGGCGGGTGGATCACGAGGTCAGTAGATCAAGACCATCCTAGCTAACATGGAAAAATTGGCCGGGTGTGATGGTGCGTGCCTGTAATCCCAGCTACTCAGGAGGCTGAGGCAGGAGAATCACTTGAACCCTGGAGGGGGAGGTTGCAGTGAGCCCAGATCAAGCCATTGCACTCCAGCCTGGGAAACAGGAGTGAAACTCCATCTCAAAAAAAGAAAAAAAAATATCAGGTTCAGTGGCTCATGCCTGTAATCCTAGCATTTTTGGAGGCTGAGGCATGTGGATCACTTAAGGTCAGGAGTTTGAAACCAGCCTGGCCAATATGGTGAAACCCCATCTCTACTAAAAGTACAAAAAATTAGCTGGGTGTGGTGATGCACGCCTGTGGTCCCAGCTACTTGGAAAATGGAGGCAGAGGTTGCAGTGAGCTGAGATCTTGCCACTGCACTCTAGCCTGGGTGACAGAGCAAGACTCCGTCTCAAAAAAAAGAGAGAGACAAGTTCCCCAAAGCCAGAACCTAGCTTTGCACAGTGCCCAGAACATAGTGTTCATGTAATGTTATGATTCCCCAATGGGAAATTTTAGAAGAAACGGAAACTTCAAACCTTAGTTAGATTAAAAAGTTACAGTCTTGCTGGGCCTGGTGGCTCACACTTGTAATCCCAGCATTTTGGGAGGTGGAGGGGGGCAGATCACCTGAGATCAGGAGTTTGAAACCAGCCTGGCCAACATGGTGAAACCCTGTCTCTACAAAAAAAAAAAAAAAAATTAGCCGGGCATGGTGGTGGGCACCTGTAATTCCAGCTACTTGAAAGGCTGAGGCAGGAGAGTCGCTTGAACCAGGGAGGCTGAGGTTTCAGTGAGCCGAGATTGTACCACTGTCCTGGGTGACAGGGCGAGACTGTGTCTCAAGAAAAAAACAAAACCAAAAAATGACAGTCTTAAACTAATGTGTTTGACTAAGATGGATAACAGAGATTGGATTTACATTGGATTTCATTTTAAACAACTAAAAAATTGACAACATAGATGAAATAAGCATTTTCAGGCATCACATTTTCAGCACAGAGCAGTCATGCTTGAGAAAGGAAATACATGAATGCCTGGCTGAGTGCTGGGAACGTTTCCAGGCCACAGCAAAGGGAGGGAAAGCAAAGTGTAGAGCCTGGTCATGTCCCTGAGTTGATGTAGCATTGGGAGGTTGGGGAGGCCCAGGTGGCTAGCGTTTGCAGGACAGAGTACTGGAGAGGAGAGAGTCATATTCCAGGAGATCCAGAGAGCTGCAGAAGGCTCCCTTAGAGTCTTCAACTGAAGATGAATCAGCACAGGCATGTATAGAAGCCACCTGAGGCCAGGCACGGTGACTCACACCTGTAATCTCAGCACTTTGGGAGGTTGATCACTCAGCATGTCCGAATACTGCCTGCATCATCTCATGACACGTGCATCCTGCCCACGTGTGTGAAATGAAACAGAGGATGTATTGTGAACACTAGTGGTCTTGGCCTCTTGTGTTGGTGGCATGGTCCCTAGTCTATATTTCCCACTGTTATTATTATTATTGAGTTGGGGTTTTGCTCGTTTGCCCAGGCTGGAGTACAGTGGTGCCATCATCGCTCATTGCATCCTCTAGATACTGGGCATAAGTGATTCTCCTGTCTCAGCCTCCCTAGTAGCTAGGACTACAGCTGTTGCCACTACACATGGAAAATTTCTTTTTTTGAAGCAGAGTTTTACTCTGTTACCCATGCTGGAGTATATGGCACTGCAATCTCTGCCTCCTGTGTTCAAGTGATTCTCCTGCTTCAGCCTCCCAAGTAAACCTGGGATTACAGGTGCCTGCCACCAGGCCCAGCTAATTGTGTGTGTGTGTGTGTGTGTGTGTTGGAGTTGGAGTCTTGTGCTGTCGCCCAGGCTGGAGTGCAGTGGAATGATCTTGGCTCACTGCAACTTCCACCTCCTGGGTTTAAGCAATTTTCCTGTCTTGGCCTCCTGAGTAGCTTGGATTACAGGCTCCCGCCAGCAGACCCAGCTAATTTTTGTATTTTTAGTAGAGACGAGATTTCATCCTGTTGGCCAGGCTGGTCTTGAACTCCTGACCTCAAGTGATCCACCCACCTCAGCTTCCCAAAGTGCTGTGATTACAGGCGTGAGCCACTGCGCCCGGCCATTCTGTTTGTGCTTTTGTTGTTGTTGTTTTTGTTGTTTTTAAGTAGAGACAGGCTTTCACCATGTTGGCCAGGCTGTCTCAAACTCCTGACCTCGAGTGATCCACCAGCTCCGCCTCCCTAAGTGCTGGGATTACAGGTGTGAGCCACTGTGCCTGGCCTATTTTTTAATTTTTTGTAGAGACTGGGTCTCACTATATGGTCCAGGCTGGTCTCGAACTCCTGAGCCCAGGCAGTCCTCCCAACTTAGCCTCCCAAAGTTTTGGGACTACAGGCATCAGCTACTATGGGCTGTTATATTGTCCAAAAATTTAGCTTTCCAACTAGTCAAAGTCATTGAACTTTTACTTTTATGTAATATCTTCAGCCCTTAGTAAGTATCCTCTACATTTGAGATAAGTGTTGTCTTTTGTTTTCAACTACTTTTTCTTTGGCTTATTCTGTGTGTGTGTGTGTGTGTGTGTGTGTGTGTGTGTGTGTCTTCTTAATCCATCTAGATTGCTGTGTCAGTTTTCTATGTGAATTTCCAGTTGCCTCCACAGTATTCATTTTAGAATGCTTACTTTTTTTCTGCTGCTTTTTGCTATCCATTTTCTCATATAGTAAACATCTGTTTCTGGGGGAAAAAAAACACTCAGAAATAACATAAATGATAAAATTAGCAGAAAAAGACAATAAACAGATATTATATTAGATATGGTCAAGAAAGTAGAAAAAACCATAGGTGGCCAGGTGCAGTGCCTCACACCTGAAATCCCAGAACTTTAGGAGACTGAGGTGGGCAGATCATGAGGTCAAGAGATCAAGACCATCCTGACCAATATTGTGAAACCCTGTCACTACTAAAAATACAAAAATTAGCTGGGTATGGTGGTGCACACCTGTAGTCCCAGCTATTTGGGAAGCTGAGGCAGGAGAATCGCTTGAACCTGGGAGGCAGAGGTTGCAGTGGGCCGAGATTGCACCACTGAACTCCAACCTGGCAAAAGAGCAAGACTCCATCAAAAAAAAAAAAGAAAAGAAAAAGAAAAACAAACCATAGGCATTAAAGGAAAACAAATGATGTAAAAAGACCCAAATAGAAATTTTAGGGATATAGCCAGGAGTGAGTGGTATATGCCTATAGTCCCAGCTACTTGAGAAGCTGAGGTTCTGAAGAATTGCTTGAACCCAGGAGGTAGAGGTTACAATGAGCTGAGATTGTGCCACTGCACTCCAGCCTGGGCAACAGAGTGAGACTCCATCTCAAAACAAAAAAACAGAATTTTCAGGGATAAAAAATATGTGTAATAGGATTAATAGCAGATCACATAATAAACAAAAGAAGATTCATTAAACATAAGGATATAGTAATAGAAGTTTTCAAAAATGAAACATTGAGAAAAAAAGACTGAAAACAATAGAAAGCACCGGTGAGCTACGGGACAAATCAAATGTCCTACTGTACGAGCTGGAATCTAGTAGGAGAGGAGGTATAAGAGGGAACAGGAAAATATTTTAATATTTTAAATAATAGGGCTTTAGTGGACTGGGCACAGTGGCTCGTGCCTGTAATCCCAGCACTTTGGGAGGGCGAGGTGGGCAGATCACGAGGTGAAGAGATCAAGACCATCCTGGCCAACACAGTGAAACCCCATCTCTACTAAAAATACAATAATAATAATAATGGCTCCAAATGTTCTACATTTGATGGAAACTATATGTCCACAGATCCAAGAAAATCAATGAACTCCAGATAAAAGAAACATGAAATGATACTACATATTACTGTATTATATATATATTATATATTACAATCAGATTGCTTAAAATCAGAGATTAAGAGAAAATAGTAAAAGCAGTCAGAGAAGGCCAGTCGTGGTGGCTCACACCTGTAATCCCAGCACTTTGGGAGGCCGGAGGTGGGTGGATCATGAAGTCAGGAGTTCAAGATCAGCCTGGCCAAGATAGTGCAACCTCTTCTCTACTAAAAATACAAAAAAATTAGCTGGATATAGTGGCTGGCACCTGTAATCCCAGTTACTCAGGAGGCTGAGGCAGGAGAATTGCTTGAACCCGGGAGGCGGAGGTTGCAGTGAGCTGATATTGTGCCACTGCACTCCAGCCTGGCGACAGAGACAGACCCTGTCTCAAAAAAAAAAAAAAAAAAAAAAAAAAAAAGTAGAGAAATAAGACATTGCACAGAGAGGAAAAAATGTAAAATGACGACTGATTTCTTGTTAGAAGACAAAAATAAAGCAAGCCAGAAGACACGGGGGCAATATCTTTGTTGGAAATAGATGCTTGGTGCCACAAAGAAAAATTAACACTGAGACAAAGGATCTTTCAGCAACGTAATTTTTACTTCCTGGACTGCAGGAAGGGTACTCTCACTAGCCATCTTGCCACAAAAGTATCCCTTACACATATTTGGTTGGAGTCAGACCTCACAATCTAAACTAAAACCTGAGTGACTAATAACTTAAAATTTTCTAAATTGGTAAAAGCAGTGGAAAGCTGGGACATGCCTGTGAGCACATCCAGCACAGATATCTTGGTTAAAGTACAAAGACATAGAATGTACTACGTGCCTGTAAGCATGGCATGTTTAACAGCTACATAGGATAGCTAATAACAAAGTTGTTAGCACACTTATCCTTTCACAAGAACGGAAACTTTAAAAAGGAACTTTTCTACTTCCCACAATCTTTAAACTACTAAAAGAAGAAACATCTAAAAAAAAAAAATGAGAGGCTGGGCATGGTAGCTAACACCTGTAATCCCAGCATTTTGGGAGGCCAAGGCAGGAGGAGTGCTTGAACCCAGGAGTTCGAGACCAGCCTAGGCAAAATGGCGAAACCTTGTCTCAATAACAAATACAAAAATTAGCCAGGTGTGGTCTAGCGCACACCTGTAGTCCCAGCTACTTGAAACGCTGAGATAGGATGATCACTTGAGCCCAGAAGGTTGAGGCTACAGTGAGCTATACTCTAGCCTGGGTGACCATGAGACCCTATCTCAAAACAAACGAATAAAGCAACAGAGGTTATTTTTTGTCATTTGGTAAGGGAAATATATTTTAAGATATTTTATCTCTGTACAGGAGAGCTTTTTCTTTCTTTCTTCCCAATTCTTTCTTGCTTATTAAGCTCCTGGCTCCTTAAAACTACAAAAAAAAAAAAAAGAAGCCCCGTGAGACAGCTCAAGCCACTAATCCCAGCTGTTCAGGATGCTGGGAGGATTACTTCAGGCCAGGAGTTCCAGACCAACCTGGGCAACATAGTGAGATCTGGTCTCTTAAAAAAAAGGGTGGATGCCTGGGCACAGTGGCTCACACCTGTAATCTCAGAACTTTGGGAGGCCTGGGGAGGGCAGACCACCTGAGGTCAGGAGTTCGAGACCAGCCTGACCAACAAGATGAAACCCTGTCTCTACTAAAAATACAAAAATTAGCCATGTATGGTGGCGGATGCCTGTAATCCCAGCTACTCAACAGGCTGAACCATGGGCACGGATCACTTAAGTCAGTAGTTTGAGACCTTTCAGACCAGCCTGGCCAGCATGGTGAGACCCTGTCTCTACAAAAAATACAAAATATATAAAAATTAGCTGGGTGTGCTGGGACGCACCTGTAATCCCAGCTACTCAGGAGACTGAGGCAGGAGAATCGCTTGAACTTGTGAGGCAGAGGTTGCAGCAAGCCAAGATCTCGCCACTGACCTCCAGCCTGGGCAACAGAGCAAGATTCTACCTCAAAAAAAAAAAAAAAGAAGAAGAAGAGGAAGGCAAAACATTTAACAAAAGGAGGCAAAAGATTTAAATAGACATTTCACTAAAGACAATATGTGAATAGGAAATAAGCACATAAAAACACGCCGACCATCATTAGTCCTTAGGGAAATGCAAATTAAAACCACAATAAGATGCCTCTGCACTCATACTAGATTGTCTGAAACGAAAATGTATTAGTTAGGATGTGTACAAACTAAAACAATCACATGTGGCAATTTACTGTAAGGTGGTATACAACTTTGGAAAACAGTTTGGCCATTTCTTTACTTTTTTTTTTTTTTTTTTGCAACAGTCTCACTTTGTCATCCAGGCTGGAATGCACTGGCATGATCTCAGCTCTGCAGCCTCAACCTCCCCAGCTCAGGCGAGGGCTCAGGCAACCCTCTTGCCTCAATCTCCTGAGTAGCTGGGACCACAGGCATGTGCCACCACACTGAGCTAATGTTTTGTATTTTTAGTAAAGACCAAGATTTGCTATGATGCCTCCCGGGTTCAAGTGATTCTCGAGCCTCAGCCTCCCGAGTAGCTGCAATTACAGGCGTGCACCATCACGCCCAGCTAATATTTGTATTTTTAGTAGAGATGGGGTTTCACGATGTTGGTCAGGCTGGTTTTGAACTTCTGGCCTCAGGTGATCAACCCCCATTGGCCTCCCAAAATGCTGGTATTGGGATTACAGGCGTGAGCCGCTGCCCCTGGCCCTGACTCTGCAATTTCTTTCTTTTTCTTT
>PVKP010019813.1:0-22999 GCA_004027715.1 Plecturocebus donacophilus | reverse complement strand
ACGAGCAGGCGCAGTACCTCATGCCTGTAATCCCAGCACTTTGGGAGGCCAAGGTGGTAGGATTGCTTCAGCCCAGGAGTTGGAGACTAGCCTGGGCAATGTAGTGAAACCCTGTCTCTACTAAAAATAAAAAAAATCAGCAGTATAGGGTGGCAAGTGCCTTTGCTTAAACCTGGGAAGTCAAGCCTGCAGTGAGGGGAGATTGTGCCATGGCACTCTAGCCTGGGCAACAGAGAGAGACCTTGACTCAAAAGGAAAGAAAAGGAGAAGAGAAGAGAAGAGAAGAGGAAGAGGAAGAGGAAGAGGAGAGAAGAGGAAGAGAAGAGAAGAGGATTTTAACATAGATGTCCCAGATGAACCAGTTTCTCACCACTACATGTGTATTCAAGACAGAAAAATCAAAGCAGATGTTTACATATAAACATTGTCCACAAACGCATAGAAGCTTTTTAAGGGGAAAGTATTTATTTTTCCTATTTAAAGTTGACAAATTAACGTATATATAGATATTTGCAGTGTATAACAGGATGTTTTAAAATATGCATACATTGTGGAATGGTTATTAACCATTAACAAATAATTACCTCACATACTTATTATTTATTTGTGGTGATATGGTATAATATGAAATATATTTGGTCTTTGTGCCAGTTCCTATCACCCTGTTACAGAGAAATTCCTAAAACCCTTGGAATTTTCTGAGTGATATGAGTGCATTTTGAAATTCACAATGAGCCTTTTCTGTGGATCTTTTTTAATTTTAATTTTTTATTTTAATAGGTGGTGTTAGTCAATTTTTTTTTTTTTTTGAGATGGAGCCTTGCTCTGTTGCCCAAGCCGGCACAATCTCAGCTCACTGCAACTTCCGCCTCCTGGGTTCAAGTGATTCTCCTGTCTCAGCCTCCTGAGTAGCTGGGATTACAGGGGCTTGCCACCACATTCGGCTAATTTTTTGGATTTTTAGTAGAGACATGGTTTCACCATATTGGTCAGGCTGGTCTTGAACTCCTGACCTCAGATAATTCACCCCCCTCAGCCATCCCAAGTGTTGGGATTAAAGGCGTGAGCTACCATGCTGGCCTGCCAAGTCCCCCACTTTTTCTTTCTTGAGAAGGAGTCTTGCTCTGTTCCCAGGCTGGAGCGCAATGGCACAATCTCAGCTCACTGCACCCTCCGATTCCCTGGTTCAAGTGATTCTCCTGCTTTAGCCTCTCCAGTAGCTGGGATTATAGGTACCTGCTGTCACACCCAGCTAATTTTAATTTTTGTATTTTTAGTAGCGACGGGGTTTCACCATGTTGACCAGGATGGTCTCCATCTTCTGACTGCATGATCCATCCACCTCAGCCTCCCAAAGTGCTGGGATTACAGGTGTGAGCCACCACACCTGGCCTGCTCTGCAATTTATAACAGCAAAAGACTAGAAATAACCTAAATGTCCATTAATAAGAAACTGGTTAAATAAATTAGAGTATATCTACATTATACAACTGTAAAATAGAAAATGCAGCTGTAAATTGTGAGGAAAAAAACTTTATATGCTGCCATTGAGTAGTGTCTAGAATATATTGCTAAGTGAGAGAAAAGAAAAAAAATGCAAAGCTATGAATAGAGTATTATATATTGCTTGTTATCTAAGGAAGTATTTCCTAGCTCTGTCCATTGAAAAACACTAGAAAAACAACCAATGCAATAGCAATGAGTATCTTTCATAACCAGAATGTGGTCTCTAATGCCACTTTCCACTGAAGGACCAGAGGCCTTAAAGAAATGACTTAATCTATATCAGGGCAGAAAATGTACAAGATAAACCTGAATTTTTTTTTTTAATTGAAAGCAAGTTTATTAGGAAAGTAAAGGAATAAAGAATGGCTACTCCATAGGCAGAGCAGCCTGAACTTGGAATTTTTATTTTATTTTATTAGAGGTTAGGCCTGGCGCTATGGCTCACGCCTGTAATCCTAGCACTTTGGAAGGCCAAGGCTGGTGGATCACGAGGTCGGAAGTTTGAGACCAGGCTGACCAACATGATGAAACCCCGTCTCTACTAAAAACACAAAAAAATTAGCCAGGCATGGTGGTGGGCTACTGTAATCCCAGCTACATGAGAAGCTGAGGCAAGAGAATTGCTTGAACCCAGGAGCTGGAGGTTGCAGTGAGCCAAGATCGTACCAATGCAGTCTAGGCTGGGCAACAAAGTAGGAGTCCAACTGGAAAAAAAAAAAAGAGATGAGGTCTTGCCATGTTGCCCAGGCTGATGTCATACCCCTGCCCTTAAGGGATCCTCCTAAGTCACCTAGCTGAGATTATAGGTACAATCCACCATGCTCCATCTGAACCTGGAATATTCTATCATACCAGAATGTAAGAAAGCTGTCAGAGATTGCTAGAATTATTTCACAAAGACATCAATGCCAAATTGAAAGAGCTCTCATTGCCACAATGAACCATTTGAGTACCAAAAAACATTAGCTGTAGTAACATTCATATGCAGGTACAGATACTAAAAAAAAAAATTAGTCACCTTTGGAGACACTTAGGATAACACTTTATTCTGAAAACAAGCAAATAAAGGGAAAGAGGAAATAATCATTTTCCTGCTTTTCTTGTACAAATTATTTCTATTCATTTATTTTTTGCAACAGTGTCTTTCTCTGTGATCATGGTTTACCACAGCCTTGACCTCCATGTCTCAAGTGATCATCCCTCCCCAACCTCCTGAATAGCAGGGACCCTATATGTGAGCCACCACACTCAACGAATTTTAAAATTTTTTTGTGGAGATGGGTTCTCCCTTTGTTGCCCAGGGCGGTACAAATTATTTTTGGCCAGGTATGGTGGCTCACACCTGTGATCCCAGCACTCGGGGAGACTGAGTGGGTGGATTGCTTGAGCTCAGGTGTTCGAGACCAGTCTGGGCAACATGGTTTCACCGTCTCCCCGCAAAATACAAAAAATTAGCTGGGCATGGTGGCCTGTGCCTGTAGTCCCAGCTACTAAGTGGGCTGAGATGGGAGTCTCACTTGATTATGGGAGGTGGAAGTGAGCCGAGATCTCCCCACTGCACACCAGGCTGGGTGACAGTGCGACCCCATCTCAAAAAGAAAATTACTATTTTTTTTTTGAGATGGAGTTTTCACTTTTGTTGCCCAGGCTGGAGTGCAGTGTTGCAATCTCAGCTCACTGCAACCTCTGCCTCCCTGGTTCAAGCAATTTTCCTGCCTCAGCCTCCCAAGTAGCTGGAATTACAGGCATGTGCCACCACATTTGGCTAATTTTTTTTTTTTTATTTAGTAGAAACGGGGTTTCACCATGTTGGTGAGGTTGGTCTCCAACCCCCAACCTTAGGTGATCCACCCGCCTCAGCCTCTCAAAGTGCTGGGATTACAGGGATGAGCCACTGCGCCTGGCTGAAAATTAGTTTTTAGGGTATTCAAATAATTGATCAAGAAAGAATTCCAGTTAATAAATGCTGAGTAATTGATGGAATTGGAATGAACTGAAACAATAATCTGCTAAAACTCTTTGGTGAAAAGTGAATGGTGAACATTGTAAAGGAAGAATCAGGCTGACAATTCCATAAATTAACAAGAGAAACAACCAGACATTGTGTGCCTCTGATACAATAGGAACAATTCTTGCCATCTATGAAGTTTCCTGCCATTGAAGTGAACTTGAATCTAGTCAAGCCTCTAGATCAGCACTGTCCAAATAGAACTTTCTGCAATGATGGAAATATCTTTGTGTACTGTCCAATACTGTAGTCATTAGCCACATGTGATTATTGAGTGCCTGGCTAGTGAGATCAAAGAACTAATTTTTAAATTTTAGTTAAATTTTAATTAATTTCATTAATTTATTTTTTAAGATAGTATCTCAGCTCACTGCAACCTCTGTTTCCCAGGTGCAAGCAATACCCCCACCTCAACCTCCCTAGTAGCTAGGATTACAGGTATTACAGGTATGCGCCACCACAACAAACTTTTTTTTTTTTTTTTGAGACGGAGTTTCACTCTGTCGCCCAGGCTGGAGTGCAGTGGCATGATTTCGGCTCACTGCAACCTCTGCCTGCTGGGTTCAAACAATTCTCCTGCCTCAGCCTCCCAAGTATCTAGGACTACAGGTATGCGCCTCGATGTCCAGCTAATTTTTTGTATTTTTAGTAGAGAGAGTTTCACCATGCTGGCCAGACTGGTCTTGAACTCCTGACTTCCTGATCTGCCCACCTTGGCCTCCCAAAGTGCTGGGATTACAAGCATGAGCCACAACACACACCTGTATTTTTAGTAGAGACAGGATTTCACCATGTTGGCCAGGCTGGTCTCCAATTCCTGACCTCAAGTGACCTTGGCCTCCCAAAGTGCTGGGATTATAGGCGTGAGCCATCACACCCAGCTGTCAGTGCATCTCTTGATCTACTAATTTACAGAAAATACAGAGGATAAAGGAATACGTTAAATGACAACATGACTCAGGGTAGACCTTGTAGAGCTTGTTTGGATCCCTATTTAAGCAAATGAACTGTAAGAGACAGCTAGGGGTATTTGAACTGGATAATTCATAATATTAGAAACATATATATATATTTTGAGATGGAATCTCACTCTGTCGCCCAGGCTGGAGTGCATGGCTCAATCTCGGCTCACTGCAACCTCCATCTCCTGGGTTCAAGTGATTCAGCTGCCCCAACCTCCAAAGTAGGGAGAGAATGCCTTAGTAAATATCTTTATACATATATAATTATTAATGTCTGATAGTAGTTTTGTAGAATATTTTAAGAAATGAATTTGCACAGTAAGTAGAGGAGGCACTTAAAAATATATGTACAGTACATATAAATGCTTTTTTTTGTTTGTTTGGCCTCCTGCATTCAAGCAATTCTCTTGCCTCAGCCTCCCAAGTAGTTGGGATTACAGGAGCCAGCCACTACACTCAGCTAATTTTTGTATTTTTAGTAGAGACAGGGTTTCACCATGTTGGCCAGGCTGGTCTCAAACTCCTGACCTTGTGATCTGCCCACCTTGGCCTCCCAAAGTGTTAGGATTACAGGTGTGAGCCACCATTCCCAGCGGTTTGGGTTTTTTTGAAACAGGCTCTCATTCTGTCACCCAGGCTAGAGAGTAGTGGTGCGACCATGACTCACTGCCCCCTTGACTTTCCAGTTTTAAGGGATCTTCCCACCTGCTTCAGCCTCCTGAGTAGCTGGAACTACAGGCACGTGCTACCACACCCGGCTAATTTTTCCTATTTTTTGTAGAAACAGGTCTCACTACGTTGCCCAGACTGCTCTCCAACTCCAAATCCTCCCACCTCAGCCTCCCAAAGTGCTGGGATTACAGGAGTGAGCCACCGTGCCCACATTCACCATTTACATAAGTAGAGTCGTATTATATGTATATATTGTTCTCCAACTTTGCTTTTTCATTTCATGTGGCTTAGCTATCTTTTTTTTTTTTTTTCAGGTCTTTCCTCTGCCCCCGGGGTTCTAGCGATTTATTTTTTCCATGTGGCTTAGCTTAGGATATAATATATAGGGGACCACTGTATTCTTTTTAGAAGTTGCATAGTATTCTATAAAATAAACTGATATATCATGTTTTTAAATATCAAATTTTATTTTAATCTTCATTTTTTAACACATTTTATGATGGAAATTTTCAAACATGAACAAAAATAGAAAGAATCCCGTATGAAAGAAAGAATCCTATGATGAACAACCATATACCCATCACCCAGCTTTAATATTTATCATTATGTAGTCAATCTTATTTCATATATTCCTTTTTATAAATTTTTTTTTCTTTTTCTGAGGATATGCCAAGTAAATTTTGTATATTCCTTTCCACTCTCATTTTTTCTCCCCTTTTGCTGGATTTTTTTTTTTTTTTAAAAAAAATCTCAGATAAGTTTGGGCACCATGGCTCACGCCTGTAAGCGTGAGGAGTCTGAGGCACTTTGGGAGTCTGAGGTGGGTAGATATACTTGAGGTAAGGAGTTGGAGACTAGCCTGGCCAACATGACAAAATCCTGTCTCCACTAAAAATACAAAAATTAGCCAGGCGTGGTAGGGAGGGGGAGCCTATAATCACAGCTACTTAGGAGGCTAAGGCAGGAGAATCACTTGAACCCAGGAGGCAGAGGTTTCAGTGAGCCAACATCACGCCACTGCACTCCAGCTCGGATGACAGAGTGAGACTCAGTCTCAAAAAAAATTTTTTTTTTAAATAAAAAATGAAGCCTGGCCAACATGGTGAAGCGGGTGCCTGTAGTCCTAGCAATTTGGGAATCTGAAGTATGAGAATTGCTTCAACCTGAGAAGTGGACGTTGTAGTGAGCCAAGATTGAGCCACTTCAGCTTGAGCAACAGAGTGAGACTTGTCTCAAAATAAATAAATAAAGTTAAATTAAATTTAAAATCCCAGATGCATCATTTCACCTACAAATACTTCAGTATGGATCTTTAAAAGATAATTTTTAAGCATAACCACACGCCATTATAGTACAAATCAGAATTTCAAGTAATTATTGGCTAAGTGTGGTGGCTCATGCCTGTAATCCTAACGCTTTTGGAGGCAGAGGCAGGAGGATCACCTGAGGTCAGGAGTTCAAAACCAACCTGGCCAACATGGTGAAACCCTGTGTCTACTTAAAAAAAAAAAAAAAAAAAGGCCAGGAACAGTGGTTCATGCTTGTAGTCCCAGCACTTTGGGAGGTTGAGGTGGGTGGATCACTTGAGGTGAGGAGTTCGAGACCAGCCTGGCCAAGATAGCGAACGCCGTTTCTACTATATGTACAAAAATTAGGTGGGCGTGGTGGCAGGCACCTGTAATCCCAGCTACTCGGGAGGCTGAGGCACGAGAATTGCTGGAATTTGCGAGGCAGAGGCTGTAGTGAGCCAAGATTGTGCCACTACACTCCAACCTGGATGATAGAGCGAGACTCTGTTTCAAAAAAAAACAAAAACAAACAAACAAAAAACTGGCCAGTTGTGGTGGCTTACACCTGTAATCCCAGCACTTTGGGAAGCTGAGATGGGTGGATTACCTGAGGTCAGGAGTTCGAGACCAGCCTGGCCAACATGGTGAAACCCCATCTCTACTAAAAATACAAAAATTAGCCAGTCCTGGTGGCAGTGCACCTGTAGTCCCAGATACTCAGGAGGCTGAGGCAGGAGAATTAATTGAGCTTGGGAGGCGGAGGTTGCAGTGAGATGAGATCAGGTCACTGCCCTACAGCCTGGGCGACATAATAAATTTACTCAAAGCTTTATGTGACACAGGAGCCCTCAGAAAGAAAGACTCCTCCCCACCCCAAGGCATTATTTCTTACAGGAAAAAATATATACTTTCTCTCTCTCTAACATAAAAATAAGTTTATTTATTTATTTGTTTATTTTTTGAGACGGAGTCTGGCTCTGTAACCCAGGCTGGAGTGCAGTAGTGCAATCTCACTGCAACTTCTGCCCCCAGGGTTCTAGCGATTCTCCTGTTTCAGCCTTCAGAGTAGCTGGGATTAAAAGCACATGCCACCACACCCGGCTAATTTTGTATTTTTACACAATTAAGATGGGGTTTCACCATGTTGGCCAGGCTGGTTTCAAACTCCTGACCTCAGGTGATTTATCTGCCTCAGCATCCCAAAGTGCTTGGAGTACAGGCATGAGGCACTGCACCTGGCAAAAAGTAAGTTTAAAATGATACACACAACTATGAATCGTGCTTACCCCTAGGGAATGGGAAGGCAGAGATGGAAAGAAGTGTATTTTCACCTTTTTGCTTTGTAGAGGTCTATATAAATTTTTTTTTTTTAATTTTTATTTTGAGATGGAGTCTGGCTCTGTTACCCAGGCTGGAGCACAGTGGCACAATCTCCGCTCACTATAACCTCCACCTCCTGAGTTCAACAGATTCTCCTGAGGCCTATATAATTTTAATTAAAAAGAGAATGAGCATCATAACATTTATAAATCTGAGAAAAACATCATGTGTTTTCTTTTCTTTCTTTTTTTTTTTTTGGAGATCTCTGCCTCACCGATTCAAGCGATTCTCCTGCCTCAGCCTCATGAGCAGCTGGGACTACAAGCGCGTGCCACCACACCCAGCAAATATTTGCATTTTTAGTAAAGATGGGGTTTCACTATTTTGGCCAGGATGGTCTCGATCTCTTGACCTCAAGATCCGCCCACCTCAGCCTCCCAAAGTGCTGGGATTATAGGCACGAGCCACCGTGCACGGCCAGTACTGGGCGTTTTCTTAACCGCTTGATTCTATGAGCTCATATGCAGACTACGGGCCTGAAATGTTAAAACCACAAATGTGGCCGGGCACGGTGGCTCACGCCTGTAATCCCTGCTCTTTGGGAGGCCGAGGCAGGCGGATCACGAGGTCAGGAGTTCGAGAGCATCCTGGCTTACACGGTAAAACCTCATCTCTACTAAAAATACAAACAAAATTAGCCGAGCGTGGTGGCTCGCGCCTATAATCCCAGCTACTCGGACGCTGAGGCAGGAGAATCGCTTGAACCTGAGAGGCAGAAGTTGTGGTGAACGGAGATTGCTCCATTGCACTCCAGCCTGGGGGACAGAACAAGACTCCATCTCAAACCAAACAAAAAACGGACAATGTACTTATTTATATAACATTAGCAATGGCTCCTATATAGTTCAGGCTCTGTACAGAGCTACATTCAAATAATCACGGTCAAGAATCCAGAAAGAGGCCTGGCGGGTGGCTCACGTCTGCAATCTCAGGACTTCGGGAGGCCCAGGCAGACGGATCACCTGAGGTCACGTGTTCGAGACCAGCCTGGCCAACAAGGAGAAACCCCATTTCTACTAAAAATACAAAAATTAGCTGGGCATGGTGGCACGTGCCTGTAATCCTAGCTACTCGGAAAGCTGAGGCAAGTTAATCGCTTGAACCCAGCAGGCGGAGGTTGCAGTGAGCCGAGATTTCGCCACTGCACTCCAGCCTGGGCGACAGAGTAAGTCTCCGTCTCCGGGAGAAAAAAAAAAAATCCAGAAAGAAAGATATAACAAAGCAGCTGAAATTTTTACTTGCATGAGTTCAAAGTCTATTAACATCTTATCCAGTCCTTGTAGTTCCCATAGAGGCTTTCTTATTCGAAATGCCCAAATCTTTCTCAGCGCTCCTCCAACCCCCACTCTTTTCTCAGCCCTTTTGTTAATTCACATAAATGTCCTAAGCCTCTGGGTTTTCTGAAGCCACTGGTCATATTTCTGCATCCCAAAAGATCACAAAACTTGGTTAGTGAAGACTCTTTAGTTGAGGGTGGCGAAGCTTGACCCCATTCACATATTGAGGGTATCTCTTTCTCCAAAAAAATTCTTTTGAGATGTAGTCTTGCTCTGTTGCCCAGGCTGGAGTGTAGTGACGCGCTGCAACCTCCGTCTCGCGGGTTCAAGCAATTCTCCTGTCTCAGGCTCCTGAGTAGCTGGGATTACAGGCGCGCACCACCACGCCCAGCTAATTTTTGTATTTTTAGTAGGGGCGGGGGGGAGGTGTTTCAGCATGTGAGTTAGGCTGGTCTCGAACTCCTGACCTCGTGATCCTCCGACCTCACCCTCCCAAAGTGCTGGGATTACAGGCGTGAGCCACCGCGCCCCGCCCCAAATTTGATTTTGTTAATATTTAGTTCATGTGCATTACAGCGGATCGTCCTAACCTGATTCTATTTTGAGAAAAGAAATTAAGTAGGGGGCTGTGAGCGTTAGTTCACGCCTGTAATCCCAGCATTTTGCGGGGGCCGAGGTGGGCGGATCACGAGGTCAGGAGATAGAAACCATCCTGGCCAACTTGGTGATACCTCGTCTCTACTAAAATACAAAAAATTAGCCGGGCGAGGTGGCGCGCGCCTGAAGTCCCAGCTACTCGGGAGCCTGGGCAAGGGAATCGCTTGAATCCGGGAGGCGGAGGTTGCAGTGAGCCTAGACCGCGCCACTGCTCGCCAGCTTGGCGATAGAGCAAAACTCCGTCTCAAAAAAAAAAAAAAAAAAAAAAAAAAAAAGTAGGTGCATTGCTATTGTTTGTATTCCTCACTTCTTAAATTTGTTTGCTATGTCGAGGTCAAAAAAGAAAAAAAAAGATTATGGATCTTCAGAACCCCCCCAATGCCCGGGGGCTGCTGGGGTGCCTTGGTGTTTGTCAAGGTGTAGCTTAAAATGTTAACTCCCATGCTCGATCCCAAATATTCGAATTAAGCCTTCAGTAGTTGTTACAAGTCACCCGCTTTCTTTCCCGAGGAATGTTAAAGATTAAGAGCGGTAGTTAAGTCAGAGCCTGCCCACCCTCCCAGCTATTAGGGCGATGTCCTTGCTCATTTGGAGACTGATTCAGTCCCTTTTTGGCCCCCAAAGTACATGAAGATGAGGAATTTGGAGATGTTTTCTTAGGAAGAACAGAGCTGTAAAAACCAGTTCCGTAGGTCTGGCCAGTAGCTATATCTTTCCATCCCAACAAAAAATAAGCCGCAATTCACTCTCTCTGGCACCTGAACTTTTGGGTAGCGATTAACTCTGATCCCAAGCCATCAGGCAAGTAAAAAAATCCTGAAGTGATTACCCTGTTTGGAGGCTTGCGGGGCACTAGGGGATGGAGAAAGGTGAATCGATGAGCTCTCTAGCTCATTCTTAGTCTGCTAACCCGCCATGTCTAACATACCTAAGGGCTGCCGACGCCATTTTGCAGGGTGGGCTGCGCAGACTCTTGGCGGGAGGCCAACGCGCTTGAGCGGGAGAAGACGTGGACGTGTTGGAGGTGGGGAGCCCGCGCTACAAGTAAAAAGCACGCGTGCGCACAGGCAACGGCGGCGGAGGGGTGGGGCCGGTGTACGACTGCGCGTGCTCGGTGAGAGTCCGCGGAGTACCTGGAGGAGGTCGGGGCCGAGGTAGAAAGGAGTGGGGTTGAAAAGCGCTTGCGCAGGAGGGCTACGGTAACGGCAGGGGAGGGCTCCGGAGCACGCGCGCAGAGGCGGGACTTGAGAAGTTCTCGCGAGATCTTCATTGCTTTATATAAGCGCGGGGCGCCTGCGTCCTTTCCCTGGTGTGAGTCCGTCCTGAGCGGCTGTTTCTTTGAGCCGTGGTCGTTTATCTCCGTCCGCCTTCTTCTCCACCTAAGTGCGTGCCGCCACCCGATGGAAGATTCGATGGACATGGACATGAGCCCCCTGAGGCCCCAGAACTATCTTTTCGGTAACTACCGGGAGGAGCTGGAGCGAGGCCGAGCGGGGCCTGTTGGCGGTGAGGGTGGGGGTGGGGGGCGGGAATCTGGCTGCTGCCGGGTCTGGTGGAGACCGCCAGACTGGCTAGAGGCCTGAGGGGGTGGGAAGAGCTGCTGGAGCCCTGTATTCGGAGGGATTGAATTCGGAGGGAGCTGGTGGCGTGAAGGGGTGAGGTGGTGAGCGGGCTGAAGAGCCTGTGGCGTGAGCGGTCCGAGGCCCAGGGCCTAAGGTAAAGTGAAATCGGCCGCCTGAAAGTTCGGCCGTTGCCGGGGATACGCCGTGGAGCTCCGGGCGTGGTTTATTTTCTAACGGTGTTAATTAGTACGCTTCTAGTCCCAGACACCCGGGCTGGTGGTCCCAGAGGCTGGGTTCACCGGGAAGCATGGGCCTGCTTGTTGAAGCAAGGGGTAGACGAATAGCCTGGCGTTGTTGTTCTCCTGTGCCCAGGCGTCAGTCTGGAGCTGCCGGACCCTGACTTAACTCGCGTGCTTCGGCCAGTTACTGGGGGAGGGGAGACGCGGCGTGAGGAGGCCGCAATCGCTGGGAGCACGTGGTTGCCACGTGGTTGGGGGAGGGAGGGGGGTGTGGGCGCTACATCCGGGGCTCACCCGAGTCTTGGCACTCTCGAGCCTGGGATGCTGTGGTTCAGTTGAAGTGAGAAACGTTCGGAGGCTAGTAGCACCAGGATTCTGGAGGTCTTTGTTAAGTGCTTGCAGCATTTAATGTGATGGCAGCTCTATTTTTGAGACCCTTTTCTGTCTCTGCGGTAGGTGGAGCTAGCCCCACTTTGCAGTTGATACTGGTGTCCAGATATAAACTCACTTAACGAAGGTTGTGCTTACAGGCAAAGAGACTAAGTCTAAACCAAGACGCTTGACTCCGTTGCGGTTGCTTCGTGAATATTAATGAGGCTTCCGTTTTGGGGGGAGGTCCTCCCATGCCGCCATTTGTGCGGCAATGACCAAACCGCTTTAATAAAAAAAACTTGCAGTGTTGAGTTTCAATCAAATGAAGACCTAAGACTATAAATTCGCAGAATTTTGGGACCACCACCCCGCTCGACTTGCGGTAGCCCTGCCCCAAGAAGGAGAGTCCCACTTGGGTTTTTGATCTCAATAAGCTTAATAACAGAACCCTAATCTTTGTGCTATTGAGACTTTGAAGTAAGTGCATATCTTAGCTCTAACTTTATCTCGTTTATTATTCGTACTGAGACTTGCTAAATTAAATTTCTGCACATTTAAATATGTATATGTATTGGTAACGATCAGATAATATTAAATGGAATCATTTAAAAAAATTTTCTGACAGCATTTTGAAGAATTTGCCCATTCATGGAATGGGAGTAGACACATCTGTTTAAAACATTAAAGCTTTAATTCCTAGCTATTTTGGATAGCTGAGAATTCTGATAAATTTGTAACAATACTTTTTGGTAACTATTGGAAGCAACCCTCCTTGTCTTAAACATAATTTCTGAATTTAGTTTCAGGCCTATGACACTTTCTGTTGCTTTAAAGACTAGTGTGTTGACCCCTGTAGCAAACTTTGGTTCTTTTACCTTTGTCGTTTTTCTTTTGTAATAGTAATTTTCATATTTGTAACCATTCTCATTTCAAATTTGCCGTTTGGGAGTTTAGGTAGATAAATTATCTGTTTTAAATAGTGGGAACATTAACATTGGACATTACGTTTGGTTTCAGATAATTGCTTCAGTTTCAGATATACTCAACCACTGTATATGCAGAATGATAATATAATAGAAATGATATACGGTATGATGAGAAAATGGAATTTATAGTCTTCTATGGGTGTTACTTGTTTGTAGAGATTTCTGTTCAAGAAACCTAGAAACTGATCATTCTGCTTTGCCCTCTGGTAGCTAAAAGAGTGAAAAACTAGTTCAAAAGTAAACCTTGACCTTGTTGGTTACCCACACTTAAGTTTCAGTGTTATTTTTCTCCTTGTTAGAGTTGCTTTTTTCTTCATTTACAGGTTGTGAACTAAAGGCCGACAAAGATTATCACTTTAAGGTGGATAATGATGAAAATGAGCACCAGTTATCTTTAAGAACGGTACTTAAACTTTCAAAATAAACTACTTAACCCTACTTGATTTCAGCCTTTTAGTTTCTATTCATGTGGCTTGAGACTTTTCCTTTGCTGACTGCTTATAAAATACTATTTCTTACACCTGGGTATTGTGTGTACCTCACTGTTTGTACATCTATGATAAAGAATTTGGCATCTATACCACTCATTTGGTAACCGTGTAAAATCCAGTCCCACTGTTCTTTACTTAATTTCTTTAGTTGGATTATAAAGCCCTTGTAAAAGGCAGTGATAATCTTAACATGTCTACCAGAGACTAGCCTTCTGCTCAACTTTGAAATTGCTAAGTAAATATTTGTTAGGTTATCTATATTGTGTGTATGCATATTTCTTAAATTTTTTGAATATGAAAAATTGATTTGCCAAGATGAGAAAACTCGAGGAAAACATTGCACAAATTTGTTTTCCAGCGTAATGATACGAGGTTCATACTTGTTGTTTTTTAAAAACACGTGCTTTATTGCAACTGCTGGGTCAACAGATGGATCGCATATACAGTGGTGTTCCCATAAGATTATTACACTCTATTTTTGATGTACCCTTTCTTTGGCTTTTTTTTTCTTTTCTTTTTTTTTTTTTTTTTTTTTTTTTTTTTTTTTTTTTTTTTTTTTTTTTTTTTTTTTTTGACAATCGTTCTGTCACCCAGGCTGGAGTGCAACGGTGTGATCTCTACTCCCTGCAACCTCTGCCTCCTGGGTTCAAGTGATTCCCCTGCCTCAGCATTCCAAGTAGCTGGGATTACAGGCACGTGCCACCACGCCTGGCTAATTTTTCTATTTATAGTTGAGACGGGGTTTCACCATGTTGTCCAGGCTGATCTGGAACTCCTGCCTGCCTTTGCCTCCCAAAGTGCTGGGATTACAGGCGTGAGCCACCATGCCCACCCCTTTCCTATGTTTAGATGCACAAATACTATTGTGTTTCGGGTGCTTACAGTAACATACTGTAAAGGTTTGTAGCCTAGGTGTGTGTAGTAGGCTATACCATCTAGGTTTGTATAAACACATGCTTATGATTGTGCAAAGATGAAATTGCCTAACAATGCATTTCTCAGAACCTAGCCCTGTGGTTAAGTGACACATGGCTGCATATAATAACATTTGTTGGTTGGGGGGGTGTAAAATAGCTGGAACTCAAAAAATTGAAGTGTTTTTTTTTTTTTTTTTGTTCGCAGGTCAGTTTAGGAGCTGGTGCAAAGGATGAATTGCACATTGTTGAAGCAGAGGCAATGAATTACGAAGGCAGTCCAATTAAAGTAACACTGGCAACTTTGAAAATGTCTGTACAGCCAACGGTAAGGGCGCTTACATACTTTGGATGTTGTGTTAAGGTTTAATTCTGTTTTAAGGTAGGTTTGGTATCGTTTAGATTGTGCCAAAGAGATAGAAAGTGGTTGAATGGTCAACTCATGAACATGGAGGGTTCTGCTGCTTGTTTAGTGGAAAAATAGGTTCACTGGTTTGTTGATTTGGTTTATGTGTTTGCCTGCAATATTTATTGTACATTCTCTTTACATGTTTAGTGATGAAAAATTACTTTCTTCTAGGTTTCCCTTGGGGGCTTTGAAATAACACCACCAGTGGTGTTACGATTGAAGTGTGGTTCAGGGCCAGTGCATATCAGTGGACAGCACTTAGTAGGTATGTTATTTTTATATATTATACTACTTAGTTTATTCTCTTTAATGCAGTTGCTTGGTTCCCAGTTTAGATTTCTTAAAGCATGGGTCGGCTGGGCGAGGTTGCTCACACCTGTAATCCCAGCACTTTGGGAGGCCGAGTCAGGCAGATCCTAAGGTCAGGAGTTCCAGATGAGCCTGGCCAAGATGGTGAAACCCTGTCTTCTACTAAAAACAAAAAAAATGAGCCGAGCATGGTGGCATGTGCCTGTAGTCCCAGCTACTTGGAGGCTGAGGCAGAAGAATCACCTGAACTCAGGAGGTGGAGGTTGCAGTGAGCCAAGATTGCACCATTGCACTCCAGCCTGGGTGACGAGTGAGATTCCGTCTCAAAAAAAAAAAAAAGCATGGGTGTAATACTATTGTCTTCATAATAGGTTCAAATATGAATCTAGTAATTTATAATTGGAGAGGACAGATTTTTGGGGGGGAAACAATTTTATCCTGTCACCCAGACTGGAGTGGCACAGTCACTGAAACCTCCGCCTCCCAGGTTCAAGTGATGCTCCTGCCTCAGCCCTCCCCAGTAGCTGGGACTACCGGCATGCGCCACCATGCCCAGATGTGCTTTAATGTTTTAGTAGAAAAGATTTTGTGTTGGCCAGGCTGATCTTGAACTCCTGGCCTTAATGTGATCTGCCTCCCTTGGCCTCTCAAAGTATTACAGGCGTCAGCCACTATGCCTGGTCTAAATGTTTTGATTTTATAGAGACAGTCTCACTAAGGCTGGAGTACAGTGGTGTGATCATAGCTTGCTGTGGCCTTGAACTACTAGTGGGTTCACCTCAGCCTCCAGAATACCTGGAACTACAGGCTTGCTCCACCACACCTGGCTAATTTTGTGTGTGTGCAGATAGGGGTCTCACTCTGTTGCCCAGCTTGGTCTCTTGGCCTCAAGTGGTCCACCTTGACCTCCCAAAGTGAGATTACAGGCATGAGCCACTGTGCTTAGGTTTCTTGGAATTAAAAACCTGGCAATGAACATTAGGCCCCAAAATACCTTTTTTAAAAAGTTCCTTTTCCCATTTGCTCTTTTTTTTAATAAATGGAAATCTCAGTTTTAGTATGTTTACTGTATACTGTCAGTGTTCTTTTTGTCTTATTTCTTGCTGATTGAGTTTTATGATCTCAAATAAATTGTACTTTAGCTGTGGAGGAAGATGCAGAGTCAGAAGATGAGGAGGAGGAGGATGTGAAACTCTTAAGCATGTCTGGAAAGCGGTCTGCCCCTGGAGGTGGTAGCAAGGTTCCACAGGTAGAGTTGGCAGTTTTATTATAGGTTTTGTATTATAGCTTTTAGTATGATGATAAGAGATAAGATCAGCTCTTGTTCATGGTGTACCTTTTCTTTTAAAAGAAAAAAGTAAAACTTGCTGCTGATGAAGAAGATGATGATGAAGATGATGATGATGATGATGAAGAGTAAGTATTAAGTATGATCTTAGAAACCTGACGTAATTCTGGAATCTTAACAGAAAAAAGGAATTTGACATAGTTGTACGCATGAGGATTTTAAGAATCCGTTTAAAGCAGTCCTGTGTAACAGTTAATGAAAGGGCAAGTAGTTATCTGTTAAATGAACTGAGTTGAAAAGATACTGGGTCCAAGAGAGCCTTTACAATGTTGTGACTTGTGAATCTTCAGAAGGGTAGACTATAGCATTTGTGAAGTTTGATTATGTCCCTTTGCCCTAAAGAAAGTTTATTGGATGTGTTGTTATACCCATCAAGTCTGGTATTATTTATCATGAACAGTTAATTAGATTGAGTAGAAAGAAAATCTGACTAAATAGCTCTGTATTCATTTTACAAGTTGTTACTGAAGGTTGTTACTCCCCTAAAGATTTTGGCTTGTGGTTGTATGTAGATCCTTATAGACAAAAATAAGATTTTAAAAGGGATATTAATAAGATTTTTCTTGGGATTTAGAATATGGTTGGAAACAGGATTTGATGTGTTTATATTAAGATCAAACTTAAAAAAACAGTTACACGCACACTGTGGTATAAAGTACTGTTTATGATTGGTTTTATGTGTGCCAGCATCAGTAATACATTGAATACTTACTTGGTTCTCAGCTTTGTTCCTTAGTTCTGAGATTGGTCCATTTGCATTTATTGAAAACAAATTAAGTAAAATACAAGAAAAAACAGTCTTCTGGAGAATCAAATCAGGAGTGCTGGTGGTTCTTCAAAATCTTGGAGCATGATGATGAAGGCAGAAAACAGGAAAAAGGCTGAAACCTTAAAAATTCAAAAGTATGACCAGTTGCAGTGGCTCAATGCCCATAATTCTGACACTTTCAGATGGGAGAATCTCTTGAGGCCAGCCAGCCTGGTCAACATAGCAAGACACCCCCACACCCCCAGCTCAAAAGAAAAACAAAAATTCAGAGTACTTGAATGTCAAACTTAGAAATTCAAGCTCAAGGCAGTATTTGACTGTTCCTTTTTATCTTTTTTTTTTTTTTTGAGATGGGGAGTCTTTGTCTCCCAGGCTGGAGTGCAGTGGTGTGATTTCAGCTCACTGCAACCTCTGCCTCCCAAGTTAAAGCAGTTCCCCTGCGCCCAGCCTCCCTAGTAGCTAGGACTATAGGCATGAGCCATTGTGCCCAGCTAATTTTTTTTTTGAGTTGGAGTCTCCCAGGCTGAAGTGCAGTGGTGTGATCTCCACTCACCACTACCTCGGCCTCCTGGGTTCAAACAGTCTCCTCCTTCAGGCTCTTGAGTAGCTGGGATTACAGGCGTCCACTACCACACCCAGCAAATTTTTGCATTTTTAGTAGAGACTCTCAAAAATGGCTATAATTCATGATGTGTTTGTTTTTCTGTCTGAATTGGGTGTTGATAGGAATGAAAAGTGTACATAATATCAAGGTCCAAATCATGTAAGTTGAATTGAAGCAAGTGTACTCAGCTATATGCATAGTAGTAAAGGATGTCTTGAGGGAAACAAGTCTTTAATTTTTTGAGACGGAGTTTTGCTCTTGTTGCCCAAGCTGGAGTGCAATGGTGTGATCTCAGCTCACTGCAACCTCTGCCTCCAGAGTAGCTGGGATTACAGGTGGCTAAGTTGGCTAATTTCTTGTATTTTTAGTAGAAACAAGGCTTCGCCATGTTAGCTGAGCTGGTCTTGAACTCCTGACCTCAGGTGTTCCGCACGCCTCAGCCTCCTAAAGTGCTGGGGTAATAGGCATGAGCCACTGCACTGGAAGCAACAAGTCTTAAGAAACTTAAGTGGTTAAGATGGCAATGAAAATGCAAAGAGGTGCATGAAGTTTTAATCTAATCCTTTGAACCCTCAGATAAAAGGGGAAATCAGTGATCTGTTCAGGATGGAAAGGGTATGGTCTGGGCTTGGTTGACTCTACTGTTGATTTAAGTAAGAAAACCTATGTAATATGCATAATGCTGATGGATACTAGATGTATGTAATATATATTGATGTGTGGTTTTTTGGGTGGGGTAGGGGAGATGGAGTCTTGCTCTGTAGCTCAGGCTGGAGTGCAGTGGCGCCATCTTGGCTCAGTGCAACCTCTGCTTCCTGAGTCCGGGTTCCAGCAATTCTCCTGCCTCAGCCTCCCGAGTAGCTGAGATTACAGGCAAATACCACCATGCCCAGCTAATTTTTGTATTTTTATAGTAGAGGTGGGGTTTCACCATGTTGGCCACGCTGGTTTTGAACTACTCACCTCGCGATCTGCCTGCCTCGGCCTGTCAAAAAGTGCTGGGATTACAGGCATAGCCACAGTGCCTGTCCCCTTTGTAGGTTTTAGAGCTGATTTTGTTTTGAAGTCAAGTTTGAGTTCTCTAGCTTTGTCCTTTAAAGATTTGTTTTCTTTGGGTCCCTTAAGTTTGTATTGATTTTGTGTTTTGAGATAGGGTCTTGCTTTGTCACCCAGGCTGGAGTGCAGTAGTGCAGTTACAACTCATTGGATCAAGCAGATCTTCCTGCCTTAGCTTTTTCAAGTGGCTAGTACTATAGGCACACAGCTCTACTGCCCTGCTAATTAAATTTTTTATTTTTTATTTTTACTTTTTTTAGAGATAGGGTTATGTGTCGCCTAGGCTAGTCTCAGACTAGAACGATCCTCTCACCTCAGCCTCCCAAAGAGTTAGGATTATAGGTATGAGACACTGCCAACTCTTGGCTTTGTATATAAATTTTAGGGTCTGTTTGTATAGAGAAACCAGCTTAGGGAGTCTTCTAAGGATTTTATTTAATCTGTATGTTTGGGGAGTGTTGCCATCTTGGCAATATCTGAACATGGAATGTTTCTATTTAGGTCTTCAATTTTTTTTTAACACAAATTTACTATTTAAGTGTACAGTTTAACTAAATATACATAAAATATACATACATTGTACAGCAGTTACAGTATGTATTCATGCAAAACAACTCATTGAGCAACTTCATTTCCCAGTCCCTAGGGACTACAATTATACCTTGTCTTTCTTTGAGTTTGACTACTTTTATAGATACATAACGAATAGGATCATACAGTGTTTGTTCTTTTGTGGCTGGCTTATTTTACTTTGTTCAAGGTTCAGTCATGTTGTAGCATGTGAGAGCATTTTCATATTACATTACATAATACGTAATCGTCATTATTTAGCCATTTAACACTTGGGTTACTTTCACCTCTTGACTGTTGTGAACAATGCTGCAATGAACATGGGTGCACAAAAGGTAATCACTTCAAGGTCCTGCTTTCAATTCTTTTGTATACTCTAAATTTTGAAAGTGCTTAATGTCTTGACATTTTTATTTGTAGTGATGATGATGATGATTTTGATGATGAGGAGACTGAAGAAAAAGTGCCAGTGAAGAAAGTGAGTATAATATAACGCTATAAGGTTGTTAAACTAACAATAGAAGTGGTAGTTTTTTAATGCTATTCACGTTTTGTCATTAAGGAAAGTTGCGTGGGAGATAATCTATCTCAAACTGAAATTTAGTTCTGAGGAGGACCACAGAAAACTTATGATGGGGAATGGTCTGTTTTCTTTATTCTTGTGGCCTTCCTCCCAGTTTGTTAGTCTTGTGCAGCCTTTTGCCCAAGTGGTTGCTGCTTTTAATTTTTTTGTTTTTGAGATGAAGTTTTGCTCTGTCACCCAGGCTGGAGTGCGGTGGCACGTTGCTGGCTCACCTCAAATCTCTGCCTCCCAGGTTCAAGCTATTACCCTGCCTCAGCTTCCTGAGTAGCTGGGATTACAGGCACATGTCACCATACCTGGCCTGTGGTTGCTGCTTTTCTTACATGGTTTGGAGAGTTTGTTTGCACTGATGTTGGGGGCAGAGACAGTGATTAAGATTAATTTCTAATTGCAGTCTATACGCGATACTCCAGCCAAAAATGCACAAAAGTCAAATCAGAATGGAAAAGACTCAAAACCATCATCAACACCAAGATCAAAAGTAAGTGGCAGCATTTACACATATTGGTCTCATTGATCTAGTTGGTGAAATCTGGAAGAATCTAATGTGTCTGAAATTTTATAGACCTTTATAGAACCCTTGTAATTGGTGAAGTTAAAATCAGCTTGTTGCGTGTTGTAGGTACACACACACACATATGGATATACTAAATGTAATGTGCTACTGGGGTTCCAGTGTGGTGGTGGGAGTCAATAGAATTTTTTTTTTTTGAGAGTCTCGCTTTGTCACTCAGGCTGGAGTAGTGGCGTGATCTCAGCCTACTGCAGCCTTCACCTCCCGGGTTCAAGCGATTCTCCTGCCTCCCAAGTAGCTGGGACTACAGAGTACAGATGTGCACCACTATGCCCAGCTAATTTTTGTAGTTTTTAGCAGAGGTGGGGTTTCACTATACTATGGCCAGGCTGGTCTCGAACTCCTGACCTCAGGTGATATGCCCCGCCCTCTCAAAGTGTTGGGAAAATGTGAGCCACCGTGCCTGGCTTGAATTTTTTTTTTTTTTTTTTTTTTTAAATATATTGTGAAGTCAACAGTTGTTTTCTAAAGGAATCTTTGTTAAAAAGTATGTCTGAGTAGAGCAGAGGTTCTCAACCTTGGCTGCATATCACATTGAAGCAGAATGTTTAGACCCAGACAGGGTTTGGTGATCTTGTTCCTGGCCCTACCCTCTGCCCTGCAGAAAATGGAATTTGTAGAAAAAAAAAAGTTTAAAAGAACCCCAGTACTACTTAAGGAGATTATTGTAAAAATGGTCTGGGGTGGGCCCCAGGCATCAGACTACAGTGATTTTCTTGATTTCATCTTTTTTGAAAGTAAGGTCTTCTGATCTCTTTTTTTAGAACTGACTTGATACTGTGCAGAAAACCAAACTCCCAAGTTATTCTTGTTTATTTTTTCTTTCTTTAAAGAAATGGATGTCCTACTCTTGCCCAGGCTTGGACAGTACAGTTGTATGATCATAGCTCATGACATCCTCCAGCTGCTGGGCTCAAGCAGTCCGCCTGCCTCAGCCTCTGGGATAGCTGGGATTATAAGAATGCACCACCATGCCTAGCTAATCATCTTACTTCTTCCTTAAAAGAATGATGTTAAGAACAAATTAATTGTATGGTGTGAATTTTATTTAATAATTCCAGTTATATAATTAGTTTTATAAGGGAATTTTGTTAAGAATATTTGAGGAAATCCAGATAGGACGGGTTTTAATTAGGGGTTGTATTTTTACTACCTTTTGGAAATTCGTTTCTTTTTTTCAGGGACAAGAATCCTTCAAAAAACAGGAAAAAAGTCCTAAAACACCCAAAGGACCTAGTTCTGTAGAAGATATTAAAGCAAAAATGCAAGCAAGTATAGAAAAAGTGAGCAAAATTATCTTAAACTTTGTTTCCTCTGTCAAATTACACGTCTGGTTTGCGTAGACTTGAATGGTTTTTTTTGGTTTGGTTTGGTTTGGTTTACTCTGTGCCCTGTTCGTGGTATAAATGTTTTCAAAAATGAATTCTAAAACATAATTGTGTTTGTGGTGATTTTTGCATATGTGAGATTAAATTGCCTTATTTTCCATTATAAAAGGAACATAGTGCACTGGTGGCAAGGAACATTCTGACCTTCCACGTTAAATCAGTGAGAGCCCTTTCCTTTGCCAATTCTTCTGGTTGTAAGATACCCTAGAGAACCAGCAGAGGGCGTGTGAGACTTCGTTAAAATTGCAAACAGCTGGAAAAGTAGACTTTGGCTGTTGCTTGGTATTATAGTTAAATATTCATGATTGACTCTAGTTGGAAGTATTTTTCAGCAGATTGAGACATTTCTGTTTGCCCTTTACACTGAGTTAGTTAATACATGTACTAATACCTAGGTTTTGTGAGTGACTACGCTTAAATCTAGTTTCCTTTTGTCTTAAATAATGGAGATTTGGGAAGAGGATTAGGTCTCCTGTCTGCTTGACTGGGGAATTTGAGTAGAATATAGAATAAATGTTTTAAATGTCTTGGAAGCACATTTAAGAGAAGCTTTAATTCTATGAATAATACTTTAGACCCCAACTATTGAGAACAAATGTGGGATGGTGAAGACAAATGGCCAACTCATTTCCCCATGTTTTTCTTGTGCTCTGTAGGTTTCTCGTAGCTTCAGTAGATTCCTTGTACAGTGATAAGTCCACTGGAAAAAAATTTTAGAGCTGGAATGTACTTCTTATTTTTAGTCACACTGTAAACTCTTTAGCCTTCCTGGTTATCACTGATTTTTGTCCCTTGGATACAATGCTAAAATGACATCTTTTAGATGCCCCTCCCTTCCATTTTAATATGGTCCTATCTCCTTGGTTTAATTGCAGGAGCATTGAACAGTCCTGGGCACTACTGGTAAATTAAGCCCAAAGATGGGGAGAAAGGAAAAGGAGAGACAAATATAGTCCATACTGAGTGTCATCAACAATCCAGACTGAAGTCTTCTATTTTAATCTCAATCCCCTTTTCTGATTTGCCACCCATGCCTCTTCAGGCTGGAAACAGTCTCACACTCTTGGTTCCCTA
>PVKP010019812.1:0-41777 GCA_004027715.1 Plecturocebus donacophilus | reverse complement strand
CTTCTAACTTCTCTTCTTTCAACTCCTCTATCATCTTCATGTCTTTCACTCACTTTCCTGCTCACTGGGCAAAACTTCAATTGTATTTAAACTCAAGTACCTGTTATCTCAGTACCTGAACCTGAGCTTGGAAGCTTGCTGGGGGAAAACACATACCTCCTGATTGTTCACACTTTAAAGTCATAACCATAGTCCTCATATGGGCACTCCCACTGCCTCTGCCTCAGCATTTTGCCCCATCTCTCTTCTTGGAGCAATGGCTTCTTTACTCTCCCAAACTAACATTTAATAGTTGCTCCTCGTTTTTCAAACCTGTGTTTCTTCACCATACTCTTAGCTGATAGCTAGCCTCAGAATTCATGGACATGATAGGAGCTATTAGTTCGGAGCTCCTTCATCTTACCATCATTGGACATACCAGTCGACTAGCAACCATAGTCATTCTCCCATTCTGTTTGTATAATGGCGAAGCACACAGACTCTGGGAACACAGTATCTCACTTCAGATCCACTATGCCACTTCCTGGCTCATGAGAATGAATAAGCTATATAACCTCTTTGTGCTTTAGTATCCTCATCTATGAATTGGCAATAATTTAAGTCATTATTAAAATGGATGAAATAATTGTCTCCATGTAAAGCCAACCCTGACCCTTTGCTCTGAATTGTATTTTTTCTTATCTTCTCAAGACATTTGTCCTTGAAATTATGTTCTCCTTTCACTGCACTGTGAATACCTCCCTTTTCATGAGTCTTCCCTTTATCAAACGCATTCTTTTATCTTTCATTTTGGAAAAACGAAACCCCCATGAGTACACATTTTATTCCATACCATCTTCTATGTTCCCCTGCACAGTAAAGGCAATTGCAAGTGATATCTAAAGTTTGCCACCGTTTCCTTTGTTCCCTTTTCTGCCCATTCCACTCTAGATAGGCTTTCTAAATGATATAATGCTCCATTCTCAGAGCTTTTTTGTTTCTATTATCTTAATGTGTAATCTCACCTAGTTTTGTGGATTTAAAACAGTATCTATTTGCTGGTCACTGACAAATATACATTTCCGGATTTCATTCCTTTCTTGAGCATATATTTCTATCTAATCACTTGCCACTTTACTGAGATATCTTATGGGCATCTGAACTTAAGAGCATAAAATATGAGTTGAGTTCCACTCCAAATCTGTGCCTGTCACAATAGTCCCTATCTTAATAAATGGTAACACTACCTACCCAGTTGCTCAAGCCAAAAATCTGTGAGTCATATTCAATTTCTTTCATTTTCTCACCGCTTCACAAAAGATACATCAGCATGACCTGTTCGTTTTACCTCCAAAGCATAACCACTAGAATGTAAGTTTCATCAAAAAGTTGTGTGTTTTTTTTTCTCTCTCCTTTGAAGCAATGTATTCTAAGGGTTTAGACAGTACGTGGCACATAGTAACAGGTAAATAAATTTTTGTGAAACAAATGAAAGAATCCTGAACCTAACCACTTTCCTTCATTCTCCTTCATTCTCATGACTAATACCATAAGCTAAGCCATCAACATACCCACCTATATTTCTACAGTAGCCTCCTAACTTATCTGTTGCTATGCACTCAATAGCCTATTTTCTATATTGAAACTAACTAGTGGATTCCAATCACTTAGAGTAAAATACAATCCTTTTTATACTGGGATGCAAATAAATCTGAAACCACCTATTCTTCAACTTCATTTTCTACTTCTTTGTCTCTCTCATTCTCTACTGTATTCCCAGATTTCCATGCCTAAGCATAGTAGGTGCTCAATAAACATCTGTTGAATGAATAAATACATTTATTTAACCTGTGTAAGTAGTCTGATTATGTAATGCCAGACATTGCTAATTAATCACAGATCTCATTCCCACAGAGCCCAGATACAGTCTAAGAATCCTTCACACAGCATTTCAAAAATACCCTACTAATTATTTAGAATTGAGAAGCAAAATGAAACCCATTTTTCATCTCTGGTCTAGAAGAGCATACAGTCAGTAAGCCAGGATAGTGTTTCTTAAATGTATCTCATCATAAGAATCACCTAGAGTGCTTATTAAGAGTACAGATTCTTGTATTCCACCCAACCTTATAAATCAACATCTGAATGGAATTTTACTGATAATTAGTATGTTTCACAAGGATCCTAGGTATTATGATAAGGTAAGTTTGGGAAATCTGGGCAATATTACTGTATGTAAAAGAAGTTGTTGAAGGACTTAAACCATCCACTGACTAATAGGCAGTTGCAGTATGAGTTCTTTTAACTCTATACTATTTTGTGTTGAAATACTATCATAATATAAGAATATTTTCTGTGTGGCACAAGTGATCCTGAAATTGTGCTGCTGTGTGCTGGACGTCTATGAATGTGATTAAAGAAACGTTAGCACCAACAGGGAGGCAGTAAGGAGAAAATTGAGAAATGCACAATATTAAAAGGTAATGTACAGCAAAGAGGATATTTGTGTTTCTTCACTTGTTTTCCTTATCTATGGCAGGACAAAATGTTCCTGAGAGGTAGTGAAGAGCGAGACGGAGCAAGTAACAGGATAGATTTATCTCTCACAGCCCAGACTATGTGCAGGAAACCTTTTAGTAGATGCAGTCAGAACTCAGCTCATACCCACATAAACTCAATATAAGCAATGTCTAACTCACAACAAATATTCAGCTTTACATCTAGGTATTTGCAGCATTAATAGTGACTGTGAAACATTTTTGTTTTCATTCCAGCAGAGTAGCATGTAATTATTACTTCACTAACAGGTTTAATTTTTGAAATATTTTTTGGAACAGATTTTGAAAAATCTCTCTCTACTGTACATAAAATTTTGACTTTAGTTCTCAAGCAATATTGTTACAGGAGGTAACATTCTCCATATCAAAAGGCATGCTTCTCTCCCAGAGTTTGAAATGGAAAACAGGTGCAAGCCTTTTGATAGCCTCTATGAGATTGGGTTATAAACCAGAGCAGTGCTTTCCAAACATGTCTGTGCACCAGAATTGCCTGGGGAGCTGCAGAAATACTGAGTCGGGTACCCCTACTAAGACTGAGATTTAATTGTGTAAGGTGTGTGTAAGGCTTGGGAGTTTTAAAATATCCCCAGGCAATTCTAATGTGTAGGCAAGTTTGAGAACCACTGGACTGGAGATCTTGAGCTATGCATTTCAAACGTCAAGTCTATGGACAGTGTAAAGCTTAGGATTTTTCACTAAAGTTTAAATTGAAATAAGTAGTTCGGTCTCACTGGATTTATCAAGTTGCAGACTACATGGGCACAGCATTATTTACATAAAGGCAGAGCAACTGATGAAAAAAGTCAATCAAATCAGTGATGTGCACACACAGTCATAGTCAAACACACACACACACATAGACACACAGTCAATATTCAGAAGAACCAGGATTTTAAAATAACTTTGTCAAATTGAGTATATATCCCCAATTAGAGTTGCCAGATAAAATATAGGGAGCCCAGTTAAATCTGAATTTCAGATAAACAATTTTTAGTATAAGTATGTCCCATGCAATATTTAGGATGTGCTTATATTAAAAATCGTTTGTTTTCGGTGGTAGGCTCTTAATCGCTGCCTCAACCTCCGAACTTGTTATTGGTCTATTCAGGGTTTCAACTTCTTCCTGGTTTAGACTTGGGAGGAGGCAAGTGTCCAGGAATTTATCCATTTCTCCCAGGTTTACCAGTTTATGTGCATATAGTTGTTTGTAATAATCTCTGATGACGGTTTGAATTTCTGTGGAATCTGTGGTGATATCCCCTTTATCGTTTTTTATTGCATCTATTTGGTTATTCTCTCTTTTCTTTTTTATTAATCTGATATAGGTGAAGGGGAGGAAGGCAACAAATTACACTGCCACGTGTGTACCTATGCAACAATATTGTATGTTCTTCACATGTACCCCAAAACCTAAAATGCAATAAAAAAAAAAAAAGTAAAAAAAAAAAATCGTTTGTTGTTATCTGAAATTCCAGTTTAACTCCATGGCATGTATTTTTATTTGCTGAATCTGACAATCCTCCCCAATTTTAAAGTCCTAAGAGGAGCACTGAGTCAGTGTAGTAGGATAAACCAGAACAATAATTAACCTTGGCTTCTTGCTTATTGTGTGCTCTTGTTTTCTGAATTACATTGTGTGGCAAACCAACTCAAGCTCTACATTGTCTGAACTGAGGGCCAATCATACCTTATTCTGCCTCTTCTGTCTCCTTCGGAGGCGCAGGAATTCCTTGTGTTGCCTGGAGACAAAGTTCACTGCTGCATATTCCAGTAAGGCAGCAAACACAAACAGAAGGCACACCGCCATCCAGATGTCAATCGCTTTTACATAGGAGACCTGAGAGACACACAGAGAGAGAAGAAAGAGAAAGAGAGAGAAAAAGAGGCTATGAAAGCTTGCCAGGAAACCAGATTCCTAATCGTGTGAGCAGCAAAATAACCTCATTTCCTTGGTCAAGGATTTTCCAGCACTTTCTTAAGACAGTGCTTAAGCCATTGATTTGACTTTGAAGATGCTGGGCAAAGCAGTGAAAGTCACATGCCCCCAAACCAGTAGCTTTACTCCTGAGACCAGCTCCAAAGATGACTTCAAGAATTTCCTTAATGAGAGTAGATTTTAAGTGTTCTCACCACAAATAAATATGGGAAATAATGCATATGTTAAGCAGCTCAATTTAGACATTACATGATATGTTCACATATTGAAATATAAATTGTACACCATAAATATATACAACTTTTACTTGTTAATTAAAAATAACAAATTATTCTCTTAGTTAAAAAAGAAAAAACTTTGAGGCAAAATAGATTGGGTGCCATTATTAAAACTGCTCACTTCTATTTTTTAAATTAACATTTAAAAACCAATATAATTAAGATAATTTCAAAACATGGATGAGAAATAAACTATGGCCTTAGGCTCTTCAAAAGCCAATTTGTTATTTCCTTCAATTTGCTGATCTTGACATGAAAACACAATTTTAAGTAGTTTTAAATCCTCACAATTTAAGAGTATTCAACCAAAGTAAAACATCAGGAATCTAGCCTTGAGAAGGTATCTGGTTAAAAAGAAAACTTTGATAACCCTTCAGTGTTTGCTTAAGTGTTTAGTAAGTCTTATAATTTGACAAAGTAGATTCTGAAAGCAAATACTTTTTACTTGCGATGGAAAATGCCCCTCATCTCACTCGACTTACAAATTTTTTCGAGTGTAAAAGGGAAAAAGAATTGGACGAAGTTATAAAATATTGGTTCCTAGACTAAAAGAATACTTATTAAACTGCCATCTGAATATGTACTATCCAGTTTTAATTTTTAAATAGGGTTTCCTATATTTTGATAGCTATCAAGTGCTTGCCAGCATTTTAAGCATTTTTACATGTGTCAATTCTTTAACCCTTACAACAACTCATCCCAATTTTCTGATAAGAAAACTAGGGTACAGAGGGGTGAAATTATTACCCAAAGTCACAAAAAAAATAAATGACAGAGTCAAGATTGGAATCAGAACTCAGTCTCACTAGTGGATTTCCTTTCTCAACACACACAAACACACTGCTAGGATCATAATTTGTTTCTTTGCATTTCCCTTTGACCTTTATACTGAGCATTTCCCATGTTATTTATTTTTCTTCTAGATCATAATTTCAAAGGCTTGCTTAATGGTCTATACCATGATTAGACATTCCACATTGTAGGACATATAGGTTATTTTCAATTTTCTATGACTATAAATTGACTATAAATTTTGCTGCTATAAACATTCTTCTCCCAAAGTATTTGACTGTGTCCCTGATTATTTGTTGCATCACCTTTTAGGTGAGTTACAGAGGTAAAGATATGAAAATAGGCTCGTGGATTAGAAGTTTGCAGCAGCACAGTGGACATAAAAGCAGAGATCCTGGAGCAAGATGTCCCAAGTAACAAATGCTGTTGTGCTACTGTCTGTATAACTCAGTTAAGTTATTTAATCTCTCTCTGCCTCTATTCCTTATCTTTAAAATAGCAACAATAATGGTACCTACCACATAGAGTTGTTAAGTGGATAAAATCACTTACTATATATAAAGACTTTAAGATAGTTCCAAACACAGAATAAGTGCTACATAAATACAATTATTTGGCCATATAAGGCTGTGATTTTGTTAGTGGAGAAATTTTGGGAGGCAAAAATTAATAAGGATAATAAAACTCGCCCACAGTCATATTCTAATTATTAAGATCATCATCTGCCTTACACTATTTGTCTAAAACAATCTCAAGTACTTGTGTCAGTTCCACATGTGCTGTGACAAAATGATCTAGCACTTTGTTATCTCCAGTCCTTTAAACATATTATTCTTCCTACCTAGGATGCTTATTCCCACTCTTTCTGATTAATAGATGCCTCAGAATTCTTTAGGACTTAGCTCAGATATCAATTCTTCTGAGAAGTGTCCCCAACCTTTCCCCTCTCTCTCATTTGAGTTAGGGGCCATGTTTCTTTCATCCCTCATCACTCTCTATGGAACCTATCTGTTCCTTTTTAGCCCACTTTTTACTTGTGATGGAAGATGAACCTCATCTCACTCAACTTACAATTGTGTGTGTGTGAATGTGTGTGTATCTGTGCGTGTGTATTTTTTGAGATGGTGTCTTGCATTGTCTCCCTGGCTGGAGTGCCATGGCATGATCTCAACTCACTGCAACCTTTGCCTCCCAAGTTCAAATGATTCTCCTGCCTCAGCCTCCCAAGTAGCTGGGATTACACGCACATGCCACCACACCTGGATAACATATGTATTTTTTAGTAGAGACAGGGTTTTATCATGTTGGCCAGGCTGGTCTCGAACTCCTGACCTCAAATGATCTGCCTGCCTTGGCCTCCCAAAGTGCTGGAATTACAGGTATGAGCCACTGTGCCTGACCAATTATATTTTAAAGTATTCCCTGACCCTACTCAGACTGTAGGTTTATTTTTTTGTTTTTGTTTTTAGTTTAGGCCCTGTGCTGGTGTTACTTTGTATCACCAGCACAGGACCTAGCAAATAGTGAGTAGGCAGTAGTTATGTCGGATGGATAGATGAATTGGTGGATAAATACATGGTAGATGGATCAATGGTGGATAGATGGACTGATGGTTGAATAACTGAATGATTGAATGAAAGGGAAGGAAGGAAGGAAGGGAAGGAGGGAGGAAGGCAGCAAGGGAGGGAAATATCTATTTTTGTGCTTTACTTTAAACAGTTATGAATGATATACTGTTACCCACAATTGTATATATTTGATACTTCTAAGAGTGAACTATTAGTAAGTTTTTATTCTGTCAGCTCACCTAACATTCCTGGAACATTTGTTTCCTTAATAAATAATAGTTTGTCTTATATTTGCTCTTCTGGAGCAATCCTATTTTCCTGTAATTATAGAACATCACCAATCACAACATTTCCAGTTATATATTATCCAGATGGCACATAAATGTTTTAAGACCCAATAATGAGAGGAATGTGTTAATGCCTGAGATATGTGTGTACCAAGAGCTAAGTCCAATAGTGCTGGCCATCATTCCTCCTCTTCCTGGTGTTTACAGCATTCAGTAATTTGTACACCTTTTTCCCATCTTCTTCTAGCAATCAGCAGACCAAGCTCGTATTTGGCTCTTTTATAGCTGCTCATAAATGAGTCCTTCCAGTCTCTTAATCATTTTGGTTGGTCTCTGAGTTTCCTCCAAATTATGAACATCTTTCCAGCACTGAAGTGTTGGCATTAAATGCATTATTCACATGGATTTAGAGGGTATTGTGAGACATCTATTACATATGATGTCATGTTCCTTGCTGCTGGTTCCTCAGAACCGAAATGCCATTTTTTGCTTTTACCCAGCTCTGTTGTCAGATTCTCTCCTTTCGGCTGCTAATCCTTAGATGTTTTGAGCTCACATCATCCCTTGTCACATTCCTTTTTTTATGATTCTTGGGCTTACATGATTCCTTCTTGAACTACTTTACTAAAAACTTGCAAGATAGTTTTCAAAGGTAATTAAGCTCTCAAAATGCTGTTATGATTTACTAAGTTGGTAACTTTTCAGGCATATTTAATTCAGAAAAACAAAAACATTGAGAGGCTACTACATGGAAAGCTGTGCTAGGTGCTGGTGGGAGATGGGGCAAAAGATACATAGATGACTGAAAAGTATATTAATTCTCCCCAGGACTTCCCAGATTATACTTCAGGGGACCCCACTCATGCTGTGCTCCAGAAAGTATTATTCACATAGATCATGGAGCAGCAAATTATAGCCCATGGATCAAATCCAGTCCACTGCCTGTTTCATAAATATTTATTGGAAGACAGACATATTCATTCATTTACATATTGTCTTT
Organism: Plecturocebus donacophilus; assembly: GCA_004027715.1. Lineage (NCBI taxonomy): Eukaryota > Metazoa > Chordata > Mammalia > Primates > Pitheciidae > Plecturocebus > Plecturocebus donacophilus. Next base: position 33,379 of record PVKP010019812.1, on the reverse strand, counting down.
GGATACTTTCACACTAAAATGGCACAGTTGAGTAGTTGTGACAGAAACCAAATGGCCACAAAGCCTAAAATATCATATGGCTCTTTACAGAAAACATTTTCCAGCCTCTGACCTAGACTTTAGTGTTATCATGTTTTTCTTGGGGATGTACATCTCAGTGGCCCTGCTTCACTACTTAAGAATCCCATGGTCTACTGAGGGAGACAGTCACATGAACATATATAACTGACACAAAGTAGATAGTTCCCCATGACAAAGTAAAGGAAGTATAAAAAGTTTGGTGGAATATGGGGAGGTTGATGTCGACGGAAACATCAATAAAGGCTTTATTCCTAGGTGGTGTAGCATTTGATTTAGGGCTTGCGGAATCGAGATCTTTGATGGGTAGAAGAAACTGTAAAAGCAAAGCCATAAAGATGGGAGAGAGTTTGGTGGTCTTGTGAATAATGAGCAACTCAGTGACCGGAATATGCTGGGTACCTGGGGGGTAATGGTGAAGGGTGGACAGGTAGGCTGTGCTAGCAAAAGAAGGCATTGAAAGCCAAGCTGATAGGTTTGGGGTTTCAAACTGCTTGTAAAGATAAGCTAATGATGGTTTTGAGGTGGGGTATAGATGTATAAGGTTTTTGTTTTGTTTTTTACAATTATTATGATGCTATTTGTCCCCAAAACCAAGAGTATTGACAAAGCAGACATTTTCCTTCTTATGTAAATTTACCTCCCCGCTTCTTGGCACTTTCACCTCTATATAGGTTGGTTCTCTTCCAGGCTCTCTAACATCTGTGAATCAACAACATCTCTGAATGATCTGATCTACCTTACTCTCTTTGGGACATCTTCTTACGTTTAGTATTAGTATTTCTTGAACTCTTTCCTCCTCAGTTTTCACTCTGTCTTCATATCCTTAATGAACTGACTCCTATAGCTTTTTTCTTATTTCTGTGTGTCAGGGTGGTGGTGGTTGTGTGTGTATGTTGAGTCCTATAACAGAGACTGGCTATATTCTTTTGAATTTCATTTCCTCTACCTGTAAGCCAGATTTTCCAGTTCAATTGGATCCTCAATGGAATGTGGACAGAAGTTACACATGTTACGATCTCTAAAATCTTCCATGAGGCCCTTAGGACTATACCTTCTGCAGCCACCTTAGATGTTACATATTTAAGATGGCAGTGCCGTAAGATGGAAGAAGCTTGGATCCCCAAAAGACCTAGGGCCACCTACCCCACTGTGGAGCATACTGTGGGTGAGAGGGAAACTTTTATTGTATCAAGCCACAGGAATAAGAAGAAAGATGTAAGAGTGGATGAGTTCATTGAGGATATGAAGGTTTTGTGTTTCCAAAGCTCTCAAATTATTCCCTCAGCCCTGGCCTCTCACCAGCATTCTGTGATAATTCTAAAATAGGTACAGTTAGTATTTGCAAAATTAAACTTATTAAATGCCGCCTCCTTCTTATTCATCTCATTTAAATGTTTCTTCTCACTAGCAACCTGGTTTTACCACTGTTTCCCCCTCCCTTGTCTTCATCTCCAATACTCAATCTATTGCACAGACTCAGCATTTCTTTCCTGAAAGCAACCCTGGGTTTACCCTCTACTCTCTCCATTCCAAAGATATCACTTTAATCCTGTCCATCAACACCTAACACCTGGTTATTATAACAACTTCCTAACTGGTTGCTCTGCATTCAGTTCTTCCCCCATAGCACCTAGTCTTTTGCTTTTGTGAAATTAAATTTCAAACACCAATTTGATTTTGAAACACATCTGCTTAGGAATTACTGTGGCTGCCTATTGCAGGCTCTGATATTCAAGGCCTTGCACAGCATGTGTCTACCCTAGTTAATCAATCTTATTGCACTCTTTCATAACACAAGCTTTGTATTTTGTTTAAGCAATTTTGCTTAGCCCTGAGTAAGCCAAATTCATTCCCAGTGATGACTTTGTCTACACCAGTTGTTCCTAAATGAGGTTGACTTTTCACCCCAGGGGACATTTGGCAATGTCTGGGGATATTTTTGGTTGACACAACCAGGGAGCAGTGCTATTGGCATCTAGTAGTTGAGGTCAGCGATGCTTCTAAACATCCTATAAGGCACAGGACAGTACCCAAAAGAAAGACTTATACAGTCAAAATGCGAATAATTCTGAGGTTGGAAAACCCTGAGAGAGAGAAAGCAAAAACAAAAACAAACAAACAAAAAACAAACCCACGTAACTATGTCTAGTGCAGTGGTTCTCAACCAGAAGCGATGCTGCTCCCGAGAACATCCAGCAGTGTTTGAAGATGTTTTTGGTTGTCCCATCTGAGAAGTAAAGAGTTGTTATGGTTTCTAAAGGGTTGAGGCCAGGGATGCTACTAAATAGCCAACGGTGCAAAGGACTGCCTTTAATTCAAATAATTACCCAGTCCCAAATGTTAATAATGTTATAAGGTGGAAAACTCCTGGTCTACACTCTTCTCCCAGCATAGAAACATTTCCCACATTTTATATCTGTTTATTTCCAGGTAATTCTTAAAGGAGGAGCCAAAATTCCACCCCCAAGGTGATAATTTCTTTGCCTATTCTAGCCCATGGTGGTCTTGCCCATCTTTAGAATTTGTAATGCACTTAAAGATCGAATCATCCAGTTTAGTGTTCACTTCATGCATCTGTTTTACCCAACCAACTAAAGTATGTGATACTTGTGAGAATATAGATCCAGTAATGTATTCTGTATCCATGACACCGCGGATAAGTTTTTGTGCATATACTAAGTGTCCCCGTAAGTTTTTATTGACTGTCAAATTTTCCAAGTGGTATATAAATTCAAATTCCTTTCACAATTATTGTTTTATATGAAGGGTAAGCTACAAAAAAAGACAACAAAAAGAAGAAAAATGTAGTTTCAGTCTTCTAGAGATGATAGTTGTTGATATCCAAATTACTCTGGATTTATTTTCATTAAGGGAAAGGAGAATACTTATTATTTATATGACTTTGCAACTTGTGTAGTTTACAAATATATCTGGTGGGAAAGTAGAACCAGTCAAGTTGTTTAGGGTTTCATGGTGCTAGATAAGCATTTATCTGTAGTTGGAAAAGATAAGTTAGATGGTAGAATTTGGTTAGTTGCTCACTTGTTTTGGCATCATACTGACATTTCTTAGAGGTATTTCTCATTTATATTCTTTTCAGTACTGTCTTGGCATTTTTGAAAACATTGGCAAGTTTTATTGAGTCAATTTTTTTCATGAATTACATCCTTAGTTCAGTTTCAAAGTGGAAAATCAAGTCATTAATTTATTTACTTTCGCCCCACAATATTTTCTGTCTGTGTTCAGACACTATATTGTTTCCTGTGCCACGAAGCCAGTTGCTGTTATTGTTTGGGACATTTTCTACCTGATGTTTATTTCTAGGACAGAAGAATAAGTCATCATTGTACAAGGATTACCTGAATGTCCTTACAGCTTGGATGCCCTCTCCATTCCTCATGGGCAAGGAACTTCCATGTGATAATATGCCAACTAAAGTATATCCACATTCTCAGCCCCTAGGCTGACCCCAGAAAGCTGTGACATTCCTCCAGCAGCTAATCAAGGAGGATTGCTAATGAACATGTACAGAGCGGTTCACTACAAGAAAAATCACAAATAACTATTATAGTTGTGATTGTAATAGAAAAGAAACAAAATGGAATTCATAGTGCAATCTCAAAGTATTCAGATAGTTTTCCTTAAGTGGAATGATTACTCACACCACCTGCTTGAGTCAATGTTTAATTATCCTCCACAATATATCCATGTAACAAAATTGCACTTGTGCTACTTATGTTTATACAAATAAAAAGTGTTTAATTATTCTCAAACTATGCCTGAAAACTACTGATAAAGCAAAACAGAAGTTTTTTTCTTCTGTACAGTACAATTTCATTGTATCTAATTTATATGTGGAAAATATTTAACCTTGATTAATGCAGCTGTTGAAATGAGAGATACCTGTTGGCCACAGTAGCCTGAGATGTGCTTCTATTATATAAAATAGAAGGCTTTGGTAGCTTCTGTTATATAAAATAGAATGCTTTGGTATCATAAGTTTGATAAAAATCAACTTATCTTTTTTCAAGTGCTATAAAGTATACCATTACGCTTTCCATTCCCATTTTGGGGGGGAAAAGTGTATTAAATGCATATCTAAACTTTATATAACTAGTAATGAACAGAGGTGGGAATGAGAATTCTGGCTTTGCTTTTCTGTTTTGTCTCTTACCTATATTCAGTAACCGTATCATGAGAAAAAAAATATAGATAGTCAAATTAATCCTAGTGCCAAAGATTCATGGTACAATTTCATGTTTATAGTTTCACTGTCAAGTTGCCATTTTCATTGCCTAATTGAAGAGCTCACACCTGCTCTTTAGTGCTGGGAAAACCAGATTTCCTTGGCAGAGATAGATGATGACAGCACTGACTACCTGGCCCATCCCAGTGTCACCACTCTCACCCCATTTTCTCTCCATGTCTGATATTATTGTTGGGTTCTAAGCCAAGTAGTTGAGTAAAGAGTTACTGTGAAAGTGTTTGCAGAAATAGACATTGGGTGGCATTGCCTCCAAGCCTGACATCTGCAGGGACCAACCAATTATAGATGGACCTTTGGAGACCAATTAGTTTGTTGGACATTGGGAGGTACACAGGCCTAGTGCATTGATATTATTTCTAAAGATGAATACGTTTCTCTCCATTATGGTGGTCAGAAAATTGTTTAAAGTAGCTTGCCAAAACTTACTATCCATGTGAGTTTCATGGGTAGAGAGGTACAAGAAGAGTAAAACTGCCAGCCCTAGAATATACAAGCAACACCAGGTGACATCCATTGTTAGAGTCACCATAGGGACACCATGCAAAAAGGCATCCCCAAGTCTCAGCTTCCTGAAAATGTAGGCATCTGAGGGAGTCAAGGTGAAGGAGGGGTTAGCATCTGGAGGAAGTAGGGCAAAAGAGAATCTTCCCTTTGCTTATGTCTTCCACATTACTACATTTTTGGCTGACAGACAAGAATACTGATTGCTGCCATAGTCTACTTCCTGTGATTGCACCTTCAGTGACAAAACAAGTGATGTATATTTATTACCTTACAAGGGCAGGAATGAGGAGGGAGTGGGGGTCCGGAGCAAAGTACCCATTGGTAGAAAAACAATCTCAATGAAGAAAAGGGCCAATTGGGTTATCTCAGTACTGGTAAGACAACCATGAGCTTTGGGGAGATGATGCTTCACTTAATATATGTTTGTGTAGTGTGTGTGTGTGTGTGTGTGTGAGAGAGAGAGAGAGAGCGCAAAAGAGAGAATGAGAAAGAGAGAAAGAGGAGAAAAACTGGGGAGACTATGAAGATATGGAAGAAAGGAAGAAAATGAAAAATAACGAACACTTTTGAAGCTAGACCAACTTGGATTTGAATCCTAAGTGAATAACTAATGAATTTGAATTTGGAAAAAATACTTAACCTTTTGGAATCTTAATTTCTTCATACCAAAGTAGGGGCCCATACATTCCAGTTTCATGGGATCATTGAAGGATTGAATAAGATACTTTATATAAATCTTAACACTCATTTGGCAGACTGTAGAATCTCAGACACATTGGCTTGTAAGGGATGAGCTCTAGAAGACATTGCATAATTCAAAACTTGCATAATTCAAGACAGTTTTCCCTAGAGGAATAAATGTAAAGTAGAATATCTTGTATTTCATGTTTTGTGCATGCACTAAGACTTTGTTAGTATTTTTATATTGCCATGTTTTAAATTCACATAATCTAAGTTCACATAAATGAAACTTCACTGCAGTCAGCACTTCTGTATGTGATGGGGGCTGATACATGCTGTTACAAAAGGAAAACAGAACAAAATCACCACCACCACTATCATCAACAAAAAGCTTACACCACCACCATTCTATGAGTTGTCTCCATTATAAGGATAAGAAAACTGGGTTCACTCATTAAATTTACCAAGATCACACAGCAAAACAAATGGTTGAGCTGCGATTTGCATTAAATCTGGCATGTCTGTAAATTCTGTGCTTTTCTGCCTCACTGACCCCTGTGGGAACTTCCCTCTTTGGCGGTGAGTTAGGAGAATTACAGACTGTGGTTACAACAGATGACAACATCTGATGTGGAAAAAGAGGTGAGAAAGTGAATGCAGTGGGACTGGCAAGCAAGAAACTGTAGTAGCACTCCACACCTGCAGCCGTGGACATACTATGAAGATAAATGTTCACAGATGGCAGATAACCACAATCTTCATGCGTTTTCTCAGTCAGCAATCAGTGCCTCAACTACTTGTATACTATTTGTGAATTTACTCCCCGCCCTACCCCAGGTTCAAAACTCATAAGCAAGGAAAGAAAAGAAGGAAGTTTAATAACTGTTATTTGGATTAGGCCAAATGAAAGGCCTTGGTGGGTAAGGTTTATAGTGATGGGAGGAGGAATATGGAAGAGCTGACAGGTCTCTACTCCCTGGACTGGGCTTGTTGGTTTATGGTGTCCAAGTTGGCTATGCCTCCTATAGTGGGATGAGGAGCCAGATCAGGAAGGAAGGAAGCACTGGCCAAACCTTTCACCCCTGACCATTTCTGAAACTCACAACCTTATCAGAGTGAGTGGGTATACCTGTGTTGAGTTACTATGTGCAGACGCTTCATCATCTCATAACAATCGTGGATGGTGTACTCCTGAGATGACCAGTGGGTAGGATTTGTAGGGAATAGGTGATTCTGGACTACAAAATAGAGGCAGGCTTAGAAGCTCAGTTCAACTAGCAGTGATGGAGAAATCGTATACCCAAAACACCTAGAATCTTGTGGTAACTTCAGGGTACAAAGAGGCCCCTCCTAGTGCTAAACCTCCCCACCAATGCACCCTTTGACCACTGCAATGCTACCATAGATTATTTCACATATGAGAGTATAGTGTGAAATATGAATTTCAGTTGAATGGTAGTCAGTGGTAGCCGAGAAGCTTTCCCACCCAGACTCTGGCCTGTGGATTGGGTTAGCATTAGCTCTGTACTTTAATGTGAGCTCACAGTGGAGGCCACAGGTCATCAAGGATGTCTCTATGGGAGCCAACTTGTCAGAAACCTTCCCTTCTTGGCATGGGACTCTGGGCACTCAAGCCTACTGTGTTCTAACCTGAAGCTCTTGAAGCTAATCAGCTACCTACTGTTTCATACCATTCAAAGTGAAACTGAAATGGAAAAATTCCAGGCATCCACCATGCTCCAGGTTTTTATGTAAGGAAGAGAAAACAAGAAAAGGAGCTACAGGTCAATCAAAGGTTGGTAATTAATGTGGTTCAAATGCTTCTGGCTGGGCTGTTGATCTCACTTTTTGTTAGTTATGAATTACCAAAGATTATGTCTCTACTGTATCCACTTCCTATAGCTGAGCAGCATTTTGCTATAACTCAGCTGCATTCCTTTCTCCTTACCAAAAAAAACCCAGCAGCACAAATCATCCACTAATCGTCAGATACTTACTTGCAATATATAATAGCCTACAGGAGTCTGTAATAATTAAAAAGAAATCCTACTGCATCTTGAATAAAATGCTCTAAGTAGATGTGTAAGCTCTTTGAAGAAATAAAAAGGCCACGCTATCAGACAGCATTATTATTTTTCAATATGGAACTGTACAGAATGCTAAAAGATAAATTGTGTGAAAATATTTTGGTTGGGCTCACTTAGTGCATCAGTTTCTAACATATCAGTTGCATACATCTGCTTCAGAAAGTTTAGATCAACCTCAGCCCATTGGCAGAAACCAATCCAGTATGATTATCTAAAGTAAGAGAAAGCAGCAAGGCTGTGTTGGAGATAGCCATGAGAAGATGCCAGGAATGTGGACTTCAGCTTTACCACTGGTTGCCATTGCAAATTTGGCCATATTATTTCATGATATGGGGCCTCACATTCCCTGTTGGGGATATAAAAGGATTGAACTGACCGTTTTCCTTTTTCTTCTTTTTTTATTTTTCTTTAGAGACGGAGTCTTGCTCTGTTACCAGGCTGGAGAGTAGTGGCATGATCTTGGCTCACTGTAACCTCCACCTCCTGGGTTCAAACAGTTCTCCTGCCACAGCCTCCTGAGTAGCTGGGACTAGAGGCATGTGCCACCATGCCCAGCTAATTTTTGTATTTTTAGTAGAGACGAGGTTTCACCATGTTGGCCAGGAATGTCTCCATCTCTTGACCTTGTGATCCGCCTGCCTCGGCCTCCCAAAGTGCTGGGATTACAGGCGTGAGCCAACATGCCTGACCTAAGCTGATCATTTCTAAGGGTTCTGCTATTCTAAGATTCTGTGACTTAAGGGAAATAAAAAGTAATGAGAAAGGAAACCACATCAATAGCAGTATGGGTTCCCAGTTTCAAGGGGATCAGAGCTGTGAGTCCCAGTAACAGCCTTCAGGTCTTCTACTCCAACTTCTTAGTACTTTCAGTATCATCTGATAATGTCTATTCATTGAATGCCTCTATGTGCCAGGCAAGACCTGCCTAAAATAGTGAATTCCTCACTTAGAAGCAAATAGTACTAATTCAGGAAAAACAATTGCATGTGCAATACCATGTGCATAGCAGATACACCGAGTTTACTTGCAAATTCAAAGGGCAATTCTCACATAAACCCTCAGCAACTCATGCCAAGCTCTGCTTTTCTGCCTATGAGATTTCTCTGGCACCTTAGATGCTTTCTGGACATGCATGCAAAGAAGCCTAGAGCACTACCAGGGGCAATCCTTGACCATGGAGGGATGGGTGTTGGTCAATAAAGACCCTAGATTTCCAGGTACTTGTTGGGGCAAGTCTGAAGAGAATTCTACACAGTTTTTAGAGGATCCCCAGCAGAACTGAACACTAGTTGTCCTTCATGGTAACCAACTCAATAATACACTTGTTTGCCTTTTCTCCTTTCCCTAATTTACATTCCACATTCTCTATTGTCTTTCATGTGACCACCATTCAAATAAACTGTGTACAACCAAATACTTATTACAGGCTCTGCAGTTTACTGAAACAAATAACTGAAACCCCAACTTAGGAGAGCCTGACACAAAAATGATTCCTGCTACATCACTGCCATCTAGAACTAGGATAGCAGAGAAACCACACATCCTCCTGAATTTTTTTTTTCTTACTAGCAAAAATCCTATACCTGGCTGGTTTGCCTGTCACCAATAAGAATGTAGTGTTGACATGAATCAAAAACAGTCTTCAAGTACCAAGTACCAAATCAGTTTAGAACCTATATTATCCATATCATTTAACACCCATCACTTCCCTTTTTGCTCTGCACAGCTAGTTTTAAATTTATAAAATTAGAATTATGTAGCTTAAACAGAAACTAGTATTTCTTGTCTAATACTATGCAAGAATTATTCAGCATATACTAACTCTCCTGGGGTCAGGTAAATAATGAGAGCACCTTATTTGCAGAAATATTATATAAATATTCTGTCCCACCCCAAGCTCCTTAGGAAGACAGTCACAGTTCCATTTTGAGACTATTCATTTACATATTCTCTATGGCTCTCTAGCCTCTACTTATAATAGTAGAGTTGAGTAGCTGCCACAGAGAACTTAAAGCCCAGAAAGCCTAAAATGTTATCTATTGATCTCTTTATAGAAAAAGTATTATGAATTCCTGCTTTAATCATATATTTTAATTCAAGCTAACCATTACCTAATATAGTCTGAATCAACAAATTTTCTCTAATTTTAATGATCGTAAAAAGTAAAACTGAATAATTCATATTTTAAAACATTTCATTGTAAGGGTTTGTTACAGAATCACTTAAATAAATCCTCATCTCAATTTCCACTTGTCATTGTATATACAGCTATTGGACCCCAAAATGAATTACATATTTTCAGCAATAAGTCAACAAATCATTGCAGACTGTTCCTTGTGTGTGAGATGTTTTAGAAGTATACAAAGATAATTAACATTTGGTTCCTGCCCTTGTATAATCTGTTTTGCAGAGGTAAAGAAATACAAGAGAACAGATGATTGACTTGCATTTTACCAGTGCTGAGTCAGAGTAGTGGTAAACCCTGTAAGCACTAGTATTAGACTTTGAGGGTCTAAATCCTGTCTTGCCTCTTCCTAGCTGTACAGTTTCAATACGATACTTAATGACTCTGTGCTTCAGTTTTCTCAGCTGAAAAATGGGGATAATAATAGAGCCCACCTAACAGGTTTGCTTTAAGTATTAATATATCTGTGAAATAATAAGTAGGTAATGCTTAGAACTGGGCCTGGTGCCTTGTAGATGCTCAAACATGTTAACTCTCATCATCATGGTGGAATTAACCTTTTAAACTTCTATCCTGCCATTAGAATCAATGCCTTGAGTGCGGCAAATTAGTTAGATTAATTAATAGTTTCATCCAATTTAGGATCTTCATTAAAGTTAAACGTGGGAGTCACTCTTGTGTGACTTCTTCCTGGATAGTAGCACTTAAGAGATTTGAGAAAACTGCTGTATCTTGACATTAGTGCTATCAGAGAAGGGCTAATTTCCCTGCTACAATTCTTGTTTTAAAATTACTCTTTGGTTTGAAACAGCTCAGTTTCACCTTTACATCCAAAACTATTTATCAGTTTTCAGAAAGCTAGGCAAAATTATTTACATGGAATTTTGGATAAACTGGATATCAACTGTATAGTCTCTCAAATGCTAGAGATTAATTTATACTTTTATAATTCATAATTGAATTTGATCTTTACAATAAACATTTGTTGAGCTTTATCCAATGTTATGACTTCATGATAATGAAGGTTTTCATTAATGAGTAACATTATGAAAATACCAAGTTTGTATCATTTTGCCTGATTTTCTCTCATATGAAGTACACTGTTACTGTGCAAAATTATTATGTATTTTGTGTAGGATACACTGATATTTCAGAAATTTAATATATAACTCATATCTCTACATACAACACTTGTGCAGATAATGAGGTAAGAGAGCTTGAGAGATTTTCCCAATGTCAAAGAGCTAGTTAAGAGAAAAACCAAGCCTGGAGCTAGATTCTTGGTCCATGTTGATTTCCACTGTGACATTACATATTCATTCTAGTTTTACCACTTGGAATATTTTTTATTGTACTCTAATTCTTTCAGCATTAGTTTTCCTAGTGTCTTGTATCTAACAATTAATAAGAATATTTGATTAACCTACAATACCTTTTTCCAGGGGATTTATGTCTATGGAAACAGCATGGACCAGATGATCTCTTAGGCCCTTCCCCATTCTTTGTCTTTGATCGTTGATAAACTATTTCTGTATTATTCACAAGATTATTTGTGCCATACCTCAGTGCTGTGGATGGTCAAAGTCTGACTATACATCCCCCCCGACCATGCCCTCTGCTATTTCAGGATTTATTCTGAGTTCAGTATTTCCCTTGCTTATCTTCACCAATTCTCCATTGGTGATTGGCATTATTTAAAATAATTTGCAAAGGCTAAATGACAGAATTTCAGAGCCGAGACAACTTTCTGAATCAGCTAATGGCATTTCTCATTTTTCAGATGAGGAAACGAAAGGTAAAGGACAAGATTGTATATGGCTGCCTCCAAGAAACTATGCTGATTCCATGCATTCTCAAAGCATGATTAGGCATGAAGGTGGAAGGACTATTCAGAAGATTTATTTAGATTAGTGGCTCCCATCTGGCAATGAACATATGTCCTGAAAAATTAAGTCCACAGAATCAGTCACAACTCCTTGCGAGTTACTTTAATAAAACCAATATTCAATTGAGACTGGCCTAATAGGAATTTTCATTGCAAACAGGAGAAACGGACTGAGGAAGTTTCTAAACATTGAAACCAGAATAATAATATGCAATTAGTGTTGTCTTCAGAGGCAGGGTACAAAATTAGGGAAATAGGTAATGCTGGTGATGAACACTGGCCACTTTGCCATTTTTCCTGCTGCATTTAAGCTGACAGCATGCTACTGATCCATATCTGAGTACCATGTTAGGCTGCCAGTGTCTGGCTGAGAATTATAGAACTTGTTTGGAAGATTTTCCACTTGCTAGACACCTCCAATGTATCTGTAATATTTTCTTCCTAGTGTCTCCTTCCCCACCCGCTCCCCTCCAGCCTTCTTTAAGAGAAATTCTAAATGGGAGAAAGTTATAAAATATTCACCCATTCATGAAACAAATGATTCTGAGGTCCTTCTATGTGCTAAGAGCTGTCAGGTCCTGTTTTCAAGGACCTTGAAAGTATGGACAAGTAAATTATACAATACAAGAATTGTTAAGGTAGCAGGAAGTACAGGTGCTAGAAAGCAGAGAAAAGGAGATCATCTGGCCTTAGGTTGTGCAAGTTTGAGAAGATGTCTATGGAAATGTCTAGTAAGCTGACAGTTGACATGAGAGCAAATGGAAGCTCTAAGTAACATAAGTAACAAGGAAAATCTAACTGGTATTTTCTGAACTCTGTAAATAAAAAATATGCCTTCTTTGCATGTACCCGTAGAGTAGTCATAAAATCAACCATGTACTAGACTGCGAAGACAATCTCAATAAATTTCAAAAATTTAAAACAGTACAGCAAACATTTTCTCATAATATGATAAAACTAAAAATAAAACAACAAAATGTAGGAAATAAAAAGGTTTTGCTTTCTGGGGAAAGCATGAATTTCTCTTAGTCCTTGAATCAAAGAAGAAATATAAACTAAAATCGCACAGTGCCTAAAAATAGTAATAAAACAATTTGTACCACAATTTATATGCTCTGTCTAGAGACATATTCAGAATGAAATTTATATTTAATATTTTTATCAGTAAACAACAAAATGGACTAGGGGGAAATAGAAGGAATTAGTAAAGATAAAAGCAGGAGTTAATGAATTAAAAAAAGAATATCATGTGAATAGTAAATACAATGAAGAACTAGCTTTTTGAATAAAATAAATTCCTAGCTAGACTAATCAAGAAAGAGAGAAAATATAGCTATATAAAGAAACACCACATGTTCTCACTCATAACTGGGTGTTGAACAATGAGAACACATGGACACAGGGAGGGAAACATCACACACTGGGGCCTGTTGCAGGATGGAGGGCTAGGGGAGGATAGCATTAGGAGAAATACCTAATGTAAGTGATAGGATGATGGATGCAGCAAACCACCATGGCACATGTATAACTATGTAACAAACCTGTCCATTCTGCACGTGTACCCCAGAATTTAAAGTATAATAAATAAATTAAAAATAAAAAAGAAACGATAATGGGAAAGAACACAAAAAAAATTAAGACTCATAAGAGACTCCTTTAACTTATACATTGTAAAACCAGGATAAAATGGACAGTTTTGTAGAAAAATATAATTTACTAAAACTGACTGAGGAGACTTTTTTTTTTTTTTAATTTAAGAATCTAAGTAGCCCATTTACCTAGAAAAATTTTTTCAAGGGCTACCATTTTCAACATTTAGATATATACGTTTTTCTCCTTAGATAAATTAACATGAAGTATTTTAGCAATAGATTTTTAAAATAATACATTATCATTGCATTACTGAATAAACCATACTTAGTCATAACTTATTATTTTAAAATTTCTAGCTGAATTGTTTGCTACATAGCATTTTTACATCCATTTTCCTAAGACTTGTCTTCAGTTATTTTGTGTATGTGCTTGTGCGTGTATGTAATCTTTTCTAGTAATTTTTGTGTCATTGTTATGCTTGCTTTATGATTTAGAAGTTTTTCCTTTATACATTAGGTTCTGGAATTGACAAAACAAATTAGAATTGTCTGCTGTCTCAAGGTATACCAGAAGTCTTCTATGAATTCATCTGGGCCTGGAATCTAATGCAAAAATTATATGATCAGCTACTGATATGCTAAACAGATTTTGCAAAATTCAACCTAAATTCTTGAAAAAATCTTCAATAATACTAATTCAGGGAATATATATATTCAAAAGCTAAAACTATGTTTAATGGAGAAATATAGAATTACAACTAGTATCAGGAACAAGACAGGGATACTACGTTACCAGGATTATGCAACATTGTACTCAAGATAGACATAAAGGCACTTAGGAAAAAAAACTAAATGTATACAAATTAGAAAGGCGATGGTAACATAGTAGTAGCTACTTGTGAATGATATGACAGTCTATCTGGAAAATGCAAGAGAACCAACTGAAAAATCTATTACTACCAGTATAGAGAGTTCAGTAAAGTAGTAAAATACAAAATTAATATATAGACATTAATAACTTTTATTCATACAAAATATAATGAAAAACAATAGCAACAGAAAAATAAAATATTTATGATTAAACTTAACAGGAAATGTGCAAGAACACAAAAGTTGAACAAATGAAAAGATATTCCATGCTCTGTCATAATCTTGTTGAATATCCGATGTTTTAATCCTTTTATAAGTTAACTTTGTAAGTGTAATGTGTTGCTAATAAATATATAAACTGTTAACCTGTCGACAGAGATACAAACTTAGGTACTGAGCTCATAGAATATGTGGTCAGGGAAGACTTAAAAAATATCTTATATGGAATTCATATAAATCTATCCCTGCTCAGAAAATTAAATAAATATTTTTATAACTCATGTGTACCTAAACCTTTAAAGCTTGGATATTCGTGTAAGTTTTGTTTGGAGCCTGGAATGGTTATCAGGATAATTTCTCTGCATTTTCTCATCATTCATATCTGTAATTACAGTTTTAAAAATGAGTTCACTTAAGTAAACAGTGTTACTTATCTTTCTGTGCAGTAATATATATTGAAATTAATGTAAAAATAGGTGAGCCAAGCTTTCTGCAACTCTGAAATCAAGTTATATCTGTTCCTTTAAATAAAACTGCCTTGTTGTTCATGAGTTTTTATTAATAGGTCTCTGTGTGTATATATATGTACATATATGTGTGTGTTTTATTCTGCTTTATGAATTCTAAAGGAGCAGAAATCTGAGAATGTATAATTTATTCTCATTTGTCACAACTCAACAGAAGGAATTATAGTAACAAACTTGGTAATATTCAGGAAAATAATAAATCTCAGGTGTCCTGATACATCAGTTTTATCTACCTAACTATTCCATTCCCTTTCTTAAATATGAGCTGGAAATTAAAATTGATAAAATACTTATATTAGTATTATATTTATTTGGACAGAGTTGCTACTTTTAATACATCATAGGCTTGAGATATGTACATCATAATTTATTATTAATCTGCAAAAATATACTTAATTCTTAGACTGTGGATGATATTGGCAAATGTTTTCTACTTTTAAATTAAGCTATAATAAAGTTATCTACTTCCTATAAGTTATTTTTCTCTTGTCTTAGTTTGTCAGCTATACATTTTTTTTCTCAGATGGATGAATATTCCTGACCTTTTACTTTAGAATTCAGTTACTCTGATCCAGCTTGTCTAAAAATTGACAACTCATCTTTGATCAATATGAGTCATTTTCTTAAAACAAGAATAACTAGGACTGTCAATATATTTATCTCTTCACACAACTAAAATGATGGAAAAGATAGCACACTGCCAAGTTCAAAAGCCGTATTTGATCCTTTACTCTGATACCTGCTTGAACATGCAAGCTTTCTAAATACCATTAGAGGTAAATGAGCAATTTGAGGTTTTTTTCCTTCCACAGGAGGAAAATGGTCTTTTCTCAAAGTGCATAAATTAGCTGCATAAAATTATGTGTCTGTTCATTCACTCATTCATTCATGTAGCATCTTTGAACATCAGCAAAATACTGTTATCCATTATGTTTCTGGCACCATGTTAAGGGCTAGAGATAAATGAATGATACAGGGTCTTGCCATCAAATAATTTACAGTCTATTCTAGACTGTAGAATTCTATTTTACTATAGAATTCAGTATTTAAATTCTATTTACTATTTAAAATCTATTTACTATAGAATATAGTAAAATAGAATTCTACAGTAAAATAGAATTCTATAGTAAAATAGAATTCTACAGTCTAGAAAAAAGAAATGCCAGGAGCTGTATTTCAATCAGTGAAATTTGTATCTTTAGCCAAAATCTATTATATCCACACTCCTATATCAAATGCCTATTCAGTGACTCTACTTTGATGTCTCATAGATGTCTACATCAACCTGTTCTATTTGCAATCTTTCTTATGGTCATGTAGGCTACTAACTTTATCATTCTAGTCACTACCCAAAACATTTAACTACTTTCTTTCATTAAAATCCCATGTCCAATCCATCAGGAAGTCCTGTTGGCTCTACTTCAATATACATGCAGCAAAATCTGACCCTTTCTCATCTCTCCACTGCTAGCAACTGGTCCCAGTCTCCATCTCTCACTTTGATAACTTCAATAATCTCCTAACTGGTATTCTTGCTCCCTCCCTTGTTCACCCAGAGTCTATAATCAACAAAGCAGCTGCAGTATCCTTTTAAAACCTAAGTCATACCATGTAGCTTCTCTATCCAAAAGCCTCTATGGCTCATATTTCACTTAGCATATAAGCTGTAATGCTTTCAGTGGTCAACAAGGACCTACATGGTCAAGCCACCACAACTACTTAGACCTAATTTTCTAACTCTCCCTTCATTTTTTACTCCAGACACACTGTCTTTTTTGTTGCTTTCACCTTAAAGTCTCTGCACTGACTCTTTCCTCTGCCTGGAATGTTCTTTTCTAGATATCTATGTGCCTTTCTCCATGCTCCATGAATCCTTTGCTCAAATATTATCTTCTCAATGAGGCCTACCCTGACCATACTATTTAAAATTGTATTGCTCCATTTGTATTCTCAGTCTTCATTACACTGTTGATTCTTCCCTGCACCACAAGAGCACTTAACAATTTCTAAGTTGCCATATAATTTGCTCATTTTTTAAATATATTACTTATTATCTGTCTCCCCCAATGGAATATAAGAAGATTATGGGGATCTTTAAATTTTCACTGATAAATCCCAAGAGTACTTAGCACATAGCAGATGCCGCATAAACATTTCTTGATGAACTTGCTGACTAAAACGATTTACCAGAACCCAATTTGCAACAGATAAATCCACTGAATGATCTATGTGTCATACTGAACAAATTTATCAAATTACCAAATTATTTTAAAACTATTTGTAGGTTGATGGAAATTAATATTGGATAGGATAGTAGGGCTCACTCATTAATGCTGTGAGGAGCTAGAATCCAGAGTTTTGGGCTGCCATATTCTCCCCCAGCTGCAGGGTCTCCTGTCTCCCTGTACTTGGCCTTTCTCCTTCTTCCTCCCAGGTTCACTCCTCTTGATGGCAGCCCAGGCTGTGCTCTAAAATGACTCTCCTCTCTGCTTTCCCCTAGGCTCATAGTCCCCTTTCTCTACCCCAAACCCTCCAGGTAACTCAGCAGGATGCAAGGGCAATGAAAAACTGAGCATCACTGACATATTAATTAAGAAGAAAAAATAAAAACCAAGCAAAGAAACTTTTGCAGAATGATTCAAAAGCTGCTAATTTCACCCAATACAAATTACTTTAAATCCTATAAGCAGTTGCTATAAATACATTTTTGTTAGATTGTTAAATACAGCATGGTAAGTGTCATACATAATCTACAAAGAGATTTTTGGTGAATTGGCCTGTTTCTGGTTAACTGTAAGAGGTGCTATGAGGGTCTTCTAGAGTTAGATTCAGCAAACTTTCTATAAAGAACCATACAGTAAGCATATTAAGTTAAGAGACCAATAGAGCCTTTGTCAGAACTACTCAACTCTGCCTCTGTTGTGCAAAAGCAGCCACAGATGTATGTAAATGAATGAGTGTGACTATGTTCTAATAAAACTTTATTTGCGAAAACAGGTAGTGGGCTGGATTTGACTCATGGGCCATAGCTCACTGACCCCTGCTGTAGAGGACTGTTGAGCCTTTAAGGCAGGTTGAAGATATTAGGCAACATATCCAATGACTAGTCTGGCTAGACTTGGGGGCTTTTATTTACTCAGACTAGATTCATATTCTGGATTTGTATTCATTTACCCTATCCCACTGGGTAAAAGATAACCCTCTCTGATCCTCAATTTTTCATCTTAAGACGGCAAAAATTTTTATATTTTTAGTAGACATGGGGTTTTGCCATGTTGGCTAAGCTGGTCTTGAAATCTTGACCTCCAGTGATCCTCCTGCCTTGGCCTCCTAAAGTGCTGGGGTTATAGGCATGAGCCACCATGCCCAGCCTCATTTTACCTTTGAGCAAACATATGAGGGGAAAATTAGTATCCAGGCCACAAACCACCAGCCCCACCTTTGACAACTGAGGAAACCAAGAGGTGGAATTGCTCCTCCAGGTAGCTTGACCAATATCCTGATTTGCTGGAAACCAAGGGAACTCAGGGCTTTTTTGGGAAAACTGAGAGTTACCCTATCTCCAGGCTACACTGGCAAACGAAACCCAACAGCACATCAAAAAGCTTATCCATCATGATCAAGTTGGCTTCATCTCAGAGTTGCAAGGGTGGTTCAACATCTGCAAATCTATAAACATAATCCATCACATAAACAGAACCAATGACAAAAACCACATGATTATCTCAATAGATGAAGAGAAGGCCTTCGACAAAATTCAACAGCCCTTTATACTAAAATTCTCAATAAACTAGGCATTGATGGATTGTATCTCAAAATAATAAGAACTACTTATGACAAACCCATGGCCAATATCATACTGAATGGGCAAAAACTAGAAGCATTCCCTTTGAAAACTGGCACAAGACAAGGATGATCTCTTTCACCACTCCTATTCAACATAGTACTGGAAGTTCTGGCCAGGGCAATCAGGCAAGAGAAAGAAACAAAGGGCATCTGAGTATGAAGAGAGGATGTCAAATTGTTTCTGTTTGCAGATGACATGACTATATATTTAGAAAACCCCATTGTCTCAGCCGAAAATCTCTTTAAGCTGATAAGCAACTTAAGCAAAGTCTCAGAATACAAAATCAATGTGTAAAAATCACAAGCATTCCTATACATGAACAATAGAGAGCCAAATAATGAGTGAACTCCCATTCATAATTGCTACAAAGATAATAAAATACCTAGGAATACAACTAACAAGGGAAGTGAAGGACCTCTTCAAGGAGAACTACAAACCACTGCTCTAGGAAATAAGAGAGGACACAAACAGATGGAAAAACATCCCATGCTCATAGTTAGGAAGAATCAGTATCATGAAAATGGCCATACTTCCCAAAGTAATTTATAGATTCAATGCTATCCCCATCAAACTACCAATGACTTTCTTCACAGAATTGGAGAAAACCACCTTAAAGTTCACATGTAATCAAAAAAGAACTGGCATAGCCAAGCAATCCTAAGCAAAAAAACAAAGCTGGAGGCATTATGCTACCTGACTTGAAACTATATTACAAGACTACAGTTATCAAAATAGCATGGTACTGGTACCAAAACAGAGACATAGACCAATGGAACAGAACAGAGGCCTCAGAAAGAATGCCACACAATTACAACCATCTGATTTTTGAGAAAGCTGACAAAAACAAGCAATGGGGAAAGGATTCCCTATTTAATAAATGGGAAAACTGGCTAGCCATATGCAGAAAGCTGAAACTGGATCCCTTCCTTATACCTTACACGAAAATAGACTCTAGATGGATTAAAGATTTAAACATGAGGCCTAACACCGTAAAAACCCTAGAAGAAAACCTGGGCAATACCATTCAGACATAGGCATGGGCAAGGACTTCATGATTAAAACACCAAAAGCAGTGGCAACAAAAGCCAAAATAGACAAATGGAATCTAATTAAACCTAAGAGCTTCTGTACAGCAAAAGAAATTATCAATAGGGTGAACCAGCAACCAACAGAATAGGAAAAAATTTTGTAATCTTCCAATCTGACAAAGGGCTACAATCCAGAATCTACAGAGAACTTAAACAAATTTACAAGAAAAAAACAATCCCATCAAAAAGTGGGCAAAGGATATGAACAGACACTTTTCAAAAGAAGACATTTATGCAGCCAACAAACATATGAAAAAAAACTCAACATCATTGGTCATTAGAGAAATGCAAATCAAATCCACAGTGAGATATCACCTCACACCAGTTAGAATGGTGATCATTAAAAAATCAGGAGACAACAGATGTTGGAGAGGATGTGGAGAAAAAGGAACACTCTTACACTGTTGATGAAAGTGTAAATTAATTCAGTCATTGTGGAAGACAGTGTGATGATTCCTCAAGGATCTAAAGCCAGAAATACCATTTGATCCAGCAATCCCATTACTGGCTATATACTCGAAGGATTATAAATCATTCTATTATAAAGACACATGCATATGTATGTTTATTGCAACACTGTGCACAATAGCAAATACTTGGAACCAACCCAAATGCCCATCAATGATTGATAGACTGGATAAAGAAAATGTGACACATATACACCATGGAATACTATGCAGCCATAAAAAAGGATGAGTTCATGTCCTTTGTAAGGACATGGATGAAACTGGAAACCATCATTCTCAGCAAACTGGCACAAGAACAGAAAACCAAACACTGCATATTCTCATTCATAAGTGGGTGTTGAACAATGAGAACACACGGACACAGGGAGGGGAACATCACACACCGGGGCCTGGGGGTGGAGGACTAGGGGTGGAATAGCAGCGGGTGGGGGGATTGGGGAGGTAAATCATTAGGAGAAATTCCTAATGTAGATGACAGGGCAATGGATGCAGGAAACCAACACCATAGAATGTGTATACCTATGTAATAAACCTGCATGATCTGCACATGTGTTCCAGAACTTAAATTATAATTTTAAAAAAGAGTGGTGTTGATAAATAAGAATATGTATATGACAAGGGCAAAATATAAATATATGGATGGTCATTGCCTTCTTTTCCTTTTTTCTTCTAAGATTCCTTTGTTGCTAGGGCTGTCTCTTTGATGAGGTTGGTTGATTCAGCTTTCATTTCATTGGGTCTGTAGAACTGCCAATGTGAAGAAGCTAAGACACAGTAGATTTATTTACACTGGAAAGGATACAAAGCTACTCTAGAGAGAGAGAAAACTAGATTTGGAAAGAAAAAGAAGGAAAGAAGGAAACGAGGAAGAGACAGAAGAGAAAATCAAACTGGAATAAGTTTTGAGGAAAGATTTTTAGAGTTTGGAAGAAGTGGGATTAGATAAAGCTCTCATGCATTGCTTGCAGTCTGAAAAGATGTGAGAGGATGAGGACAGAGGGAGGAGAAGATTATCAGAAGTGTTGCTCTGTGTTAAGAATGCTATTACCTTTCTGGAGTTTTTAAAAATAATGTAATAAAGACAAATACAATTTAATTTTACAGTATAGGACTTTGAATAAAACCATTTTATTGCATGGCCAGGAGGCAGCCTAACATTATAAGGGTTACACAAGCAACAGCACCAAGCACAGAGCTTGACATAGAATAAGAACTGAAAATGATGATGTAGTCTTTGTCATAGTGTTTATACCTAATGAGGAGTAGATAAGAAAAAGTTTCACTGAGAGTGTATTCTTGAGTCGAATTTTGTAAAATAAGTGGGCGTTTCTCAGGAAGGCATGTAATATGACTATGAACTCAAGCCTTGGAAACAGAAATTCTGGCGTTTGAGACTTGGTTAAGTGCATAACTTTGGACAAGTTGCCTAATGTCTATGTGACTCAGTTCCTGGTAATGAAGACAGTGCCTAATGCAGAAGGGGGATCAAATTTGATAACACATATAAGGTAATTACAAGAGAAATGAAATGGAATTAAAGTTATTTTGTGTAAGTTAATGCTGTTATATTATGAATATTTAATGTGCACTGCCAGAGTCAAATGACATGTGAAAAAGAGGAGACCCATTGTGGATATGTTACTCGTAATCATCATCATTGTCATCATCATCACCAGTCATCATCATCGAGTATTGTTTTTTTGAGGGCTGAAATTCTAACTTCAAAATTTTGCAGTTAAGATTTCTATAATTGGGACACAAGTCTATGTACCTTAGATGGACTTTGGCAGCTGAACTGTAGAAATAAAACCATGATATCTAAAACAAAATGGGTCAAGAAGCAGGAAAGCAACAAAATTAATGCCACTCAGCCCCTTGGCTGGAACCAGAGTCTCACAGCCATGCCCCAACACCCAGAACACCATGCCCAGAGGGCTGGCTCTTTGTACTGACACTTGTTTTCTGAGCAGTTCACTCAAAGGGGAAGAGACAGAAGCAGGAGAGTGCCTAAACGGACCTTTACATCACACAAGAGAGCAGGAGTAAATCTGCTGAACTCAAGGCACTGCCTAGACCAGTAAATATTATCTCTGTATGTGTTTGGTATCACAATCCTGCTGGTCCTAAAGTAAAATATTACTACATTGAAAAGTAGAGAAGTTGAGCCAATGATGATGACACTCTGGCTTTCTGTTACTTTTGTGCTGCCCCAAATACTAGATATTTATACCTACAGGTGATTTATGTTTCCCATAAATGCTCTAAAGCTTTGATAGTTTTAAGACTTAAATACATCTACTGGATCCTTTAAGTCATAGAATAGGGACATCCACAAAGAATGCGACTACAACTACCCTTGCTCTTTGTCTAGCCCTTGACCATCGTTAGCTTGTTTATGATGCAGGACTTTTATTCTTGGATGCTCTTTGTTTAGAAAGATCTTTCTCACCCCAAGATCTTTGCCTAGCTTGCCTCTTATGCCATTCAAGTCTCTGCTCAAATGTCCCCTCTTCAGAAAGGTCTTCTCTGATAACCCAGCTAAATAAACTCTTCCCACTGTCACCTAACAATTAACCATGCTCCAACACTTAACTGTGCTCTATTTTTCTTCTTAGCACTTATTACTACCTTTGCTTCTATTCTGCTTCATATTATTATTTGTTTGTTGTTTATATATCTCATTATAAATTCTATGAGGACAAAGGCTTTTCTTGTCTTGGTTGTTAACCACTATATCCTCAGTGCCTAGAACAGTACCTGGAACAGAAAAGATGTTCATACACATTTATTATATGAATGAACGAATGAATAACTACTTGAGTTAGAAGCCATTCACATTTGGCTGAACAAAAACATTGACTTCCGAGAGGTTTAAGTGATCTGCTCAGGATCAAAGAGGTCATGGCTTACAGGGCCAGGACATAATGCTAGTCATCTCCCTCCTGCTTTAGTACCCCATCAACCATGAAAATGTCATTGAACAACCATTATATGCTTAATACCATACCAAGGATGATTTGGAGGATACACAAAACATAGTAAGTCTGGAAGTGGCCCTTGAGGATCTTCTAGTCTAACACGGAATATACAACATGTACAGCTAAAAGGGCACAAATTTCACCTAATAGCGCTTATTCTAGGGAAATGTGTTTCAGCTGTGAAATGAAATAAATGTGGAACTTAACAAACATAAAACTTGAAAATAATATCCATATTAGGGCCCTGCCTCAAATCAATTAAATTAGAATCCCTAGGAATGAGACCCAACTTTGATATTTTTTTTTAAAGTTCCTCATATGACTACTGTACAACCAGCTTCAAAAACTACCACTCTAGCCCAGTATACTATTTCAAATTGTAATATGCACATGAATCACCTGGGGATCTTGTTAAATTTCAGATTGTAATGCAGTAGGTCTGGGATAGAGCCTGAGATCCTGCATTTGTAATCAGTTCCCAGGTTATGCCTATGCTGCTGGTTTGTGGATCTCACTTTCAATAGGGAGGTTCTATAGTATAAGTGATCTGGGTTAGAAGAAAAAGTATTTGTATAGTTATGAAAGAAGTACACAGAGAGCCACATTACAACACAAATGGACTCATGGCATAGATCTCATACTTAATAGTGAGATTACATTATATTTGGGAAAAAAATGGAAAAACAACAATGTACAAATGCCAGCAAGAAAGCCCAGTGCAATCATAGCTCACAAGTGCTGGGAGGATGTGGAGGGAAGCAATTAAGAAAATATTCTAAGAGCTAAGAATAAGTACCAAGCTATAGAAACATCCTTCTTGGGCCTATTCTGAGAATGGAACAAATCCAGAAGTGCAGCTGCAGAAGCCAACTTCACATTTCTCTAGGGAACAGTGGACATCAAAGAGTCAGGTGGAGAGTTTGAGCAGGAACCCTCAGTTTAGATTATTTTCATCAAGAATAACAGAGATTTAACATGGAGAACATAATATGGCCGTAACCTTTCCAAGTCTACAGAAGGAAGTATATCAGGAGTGACTGAACAAAAATGAAGTGAAGCCTATTTTAGGCAACCTTGCCCAGAGTACAGTGGGGAGAACAGGAACACACCTGCAAGGGTAATAGAGAAGCTTGGCAGACACCCAGCTCTGTGTTCCACAGATGCTCCACATAACCTAGCTTTCCTCCACCTCGGTTGGTTGGTTTTTTACCTAACTTCTCCATATTTGCAGAATGAAATTTCGGGATTCTGGGATTTACTCAAGTAATCACTTACTTGCATCTTTAGAGAATTCTCCATGTGTGAGCAGTCCCTACTCAGTGTCTATATTACATCTGGCTTATTATTTTTTAATCCAAACAGCTCTCCCTCTCCTTCATTTTGAAATACTATTGATATGGTTTAACCATGTCTTCATACAAATCTCATCTTGAACTGTAGCTCCCATAATTCCCATGTGTTATAGGAGGGACCTGGTGGGAGATAACTGAATCATGGGGGCAGTTTCCCCCATACTGTTCTTGTGGTAGTGAGTAAGTCTCACAAGATCTGATGGTTTTATAAGGGGAAACCCCTTTCTCTTGGTTCTCATTCTCTCTCTTATCTGCTGCCAGGAAAGATGTGCCTTTCACCTTCCACCATGATTGTGAGGCCTCCCCAGCCATGTGGAACTGTGAGTCCATTAAACCTCTTTTTCTTTATAAATTACCCAGTCTCAGGTATGTCTTTATCAGCAACATGAAAATGGACTAATACAACTGTACTCTGAAAATCCAGGGTACTATGTCCTTCAACCAAAAATATTTGAGTATCCATCATACTTAGGGCACTGAGTTTAAATATAAGTTCACTAGAGGTAAATGCTGATGTCAGAGAATTAAAATACATTAGTGATAGAAAGCATGCCTCAGAAATACTATGGGTTTGATTCAGACTACTGTAATAAAGTGAATATTGCCAAAAAGTGAGTCACACAAATTTTTTGGTACCTTGGTGCATAGAAAAGTTACATAGTCTAATAAGTGTGTAATAGCAATATGCAATATCATTATGTTTAAATATAATGTCTAGAAATTTCAGACATAGCAGTATGTCTAAAAAATAGCACAATGTAATAACATTATGTCTAAAAAACAATGTACGTACCTTAATTTAAAAATGCTTTATGGCTAAAAAATGCTAGCAATCATCTGATCCTTCAGTGAGTTGTAATCTTTTTGCTGGTAGAGGGTGTGGTGTGGTCTTGTCTTGACACTGATGGCTACTGACTGCTTATGGTCGTGCTCCTTGAAGGTTGAGTGACAGCAATAATTTCATTTTTTTTTAAGAGTCAGGGTCTCATTCTGTCACCTAGGCTGGAGTGCAGTGGTATGATCATAGTTCACTGCAACCTTGACTTACTGGGCTCAAGCAATCGTCTGCCTCAGTCTCTCCAGTAGCTAGGAATATAGGGGCACGCCACCATGCCTGGCTTATTTTTGTAAAGACGCAGTCTTGCTATGTTGCCTAGACTTGTCTCAAACTTCCAGCCTCAAGTGATCCTCCCTATTTAGCCTCCCAATTTGCTGGGATTACAGGTATGAGCCACTGTACCCAGCTGGCAATTTCTAAAAATAAGACAACCATGCAGTTTGCTGTGTTGATTCACTCTTCCTTTCATGAAAGATTTCTCTGTATTATATGATGCTGTTTGATAGCATTTTACATACAGTGGAATTTCTTTTAATATTGAAGTCAATCCTCTCAACTCCTGCCACTGTTTTATCAACTAAGTTTATGGAATATTCTAAATCCTTTGTTGTTGCAACAATGTTCACAATATCTTCACCAGAAGTATATTCCATCTTAAGAAACCACTTCCTTTCTTCAATTCTTCATCTATTCAGACTTTACCATGAGATTGCAGCAATTCAGTCACACCTTTAGGCTCCACATCTAATTATAGTTCTCTTGCTATTTCCACCACACCTGTAGTGACTTCCTCCACTGAAGTCTCAAACCCATCAAAGTCATCCATGAGGGTCAGAATCAATATTGCTGTGTCTCAGGGAATAGAGAGGCTTGAGGAGAGGGAGAGAGACTAGGGTACAGCTGGTTCATGGAGCAGTCAGAACACATACAACATTGATCAATTAATTAAGTTACCATCTTATAGGGGAATGGTTCCTGGAACCCCCCTCCCCCACAAAATAATAGTAAAATCAAAGATCACTGATCACAAATCACCATAACAGATATAATGATAATGAACAAGTTTGAAATATTGTGAGAATTACTAAATTATGACACAGAGACAAAAAGTGAGCAGGTGTGGTTAGAAAAGGGGTGCTTACAGACTCGCTTGGTGCAGAGTTGCAACAAATCTTCAATTTGTAAAAAATGCAATAGCAAGGAAATAAGAGAGGACACAAACAGATGGAAAAACATTCCATGCTCATGGTTAGGAAGAATGAATATCGTGAAAATGGTCATACTGCCCAAAGTAATTTATAGATTCAACGCTATCCCCATCAAGCTACCAATGACCCTCTTCACAGAACTGGAAAAAAACACCTTAAACTTCATATGGAACCAAAAAAGAACCTGCATAGCCAGGACAATCCTAAGCAAAAAGAACAAAGCTGGAGGTGTCAAACTACCTGACTTCAAAGTATATTACAAAACTACAGTAATCAAAACAGCATGGTACTGGTACCAAAACAGAGATACAGACTAATGGAACAGAACAGAGGCCTCAGAGGCAACGCCACACATCTACAACCATCTGATCTTTGACAAACCTGACAAAACAAGCAATGGGGAAAGGATTCCCTGTCTAATAAATGGTGTTGGGAAAACTGGCTAGCCATGTGCAGAAAGCTGAAACTGGACCCCTTCCTGACACCTTACACTAAAATTAACTCCAGATGGATTAAAGACTTAAACATAAGACCTAATACCATAAAAAGCCTAGAAGAAAACCTAGGCAAAACCATGCAGAACATAAGCATAGGCAAGGACTTCATGACTAAAACACCAAAAGCAATGGCAACAAAAACCAAAATAGACAAATGGGATCTAATTAAACTCCAGAGCTTCTGTTCAGCAAAAGAAATAGTCATTAGAGTGAACCGGCAACCAACAGAATGAGAAAAAAATTTTTGCAATCTACTCATCTGACAAAGGGCTAATATCCAGACTCTACAAAGAACTAAAACAGATTTACAAGGAAAAACCAAACAACCCCATTCAAAAGTGAGCAAAGGATATGAACAGACACTTTTCAAAAGAAGACATATATGAGGCCAACAAACATATAAAAAAATGCTCATCATCACTGGTCATCAGAGAAATGCAAATCAAAATCACATTGAGATACCACTTCATGCCAGTTAGGATGGCAATCATTCAAAGATCTGGAGACAGCAGATGCTGGAGAAGATGTGGAGAAATAGGAACACTTTTACACTGTTGGTGGCAGTGTAAATGGTCAACCATTGTGGAAGACAGTGTGGCGATTCCTCAAGGACCTAGAAATAGAAATTCCATTTGACCCAGCAATTCTATTACTAGGTATATACCCAAAGTATGATAAATCATTCTATTATAAAGACACATGCACACATATGTTCATTGTGGCATTGTTTACAATAGCAAAGACCAGGAACCAACCCAAATGCCCATCGATGACAGACTGGACAAGGAAAATGTGGCACATATACACCACGGATTACTATGCAGCCATAAAAAAGGGTGAGTTCATGTCCTTTTTAGGGACATGGGTGAATCTGGAAACCATCATTCTTAGAAAACTGACACAAGAACAAAAAAATGAAACACCACATGTTCTCACTTATAGGCGGGTATTGAACAATGAGAACACATGGACACAGGGAGGGGAACATCACACACTTGGGTCTGTTGGGGGGCCAGGGGAGGGACAGCGGGGTGTAGGGAGGCTAGGGAGGGATAACATGGGGAGAAATGCCAGATATAGGTGATGGGGGATGGAGGCAGCAAACCACATTTCCATGTATGTACCTATGCAACAATCCTGCATGATCTGCACATGTACCCCATAATCTAAAGTATGATAAAAATATAAATAAATAAAAAATACAATAGCTGTGAAATGCAATAAAGTACAGTAAAATGAGATATGCCTATATATATGGAGAGCAATACAGAAGGACAACAAAAGCAGTGTTATTCTACTACATTAAGGACATCAGATTGATTTTCTGCCCTTATGTCCAGTAATCTCCTGACTCGATTTTTGCTCAGGCAAGCAAAGCAGTGCCTAGATGATAGTCTTGGGAAAGCACACTAAGCAAAGTTAATTGAATATGCTCTAAGTTAGTGTCTTTGTCAGCTCTGACTGCCATAATTAAACATGATAGGTTGTGTGTTAAACAACAGAACATTATTCTTTTACAGTTCTGGAAGCTGAAAGTCTGGGATCAAGATCCCAGCATGGTCAGGTTCTGGTGAGGGTTCTCTTCCTGGCTCTTGAATGGTGTCTTTCTTATTGTGTGCTCACATAGGGGAGGGTGAGAAAGAGAGCAGGCAAGCTTTCTGGTTTCTTTTCCTACAAGGGCACTAATTCCATCATGAAAGCCCCACTCTCATGACCTCATCTCAACCTACTTACCTCCCAGAGGGTGCCATCTGCAAATATCACATTGGAGGTTAGGGTTTCAACAAGAAATTTTGGGGCGATACAAACATTTAATAATAGATCTGATTTTACTGGGGGATATCTGAATATAATAAAATGGCATTATGCTATATACAATCATATGTCACTTAACAATGGGGATGCAAAGTGTGTTGTTAGGCAGTTTTGACGTGCAAGCATTACAGGTAATACTTACACAAACCTAGACTGTATATCCTACTACACATCTAGGCTATATGGCATACCTTATAGTTCTTAGGCTACAATCCTGTACAGCATGTTACTTTACTGAATGCTGTAGGCAACCGTAATAAAATTGTAACTATTTGTATATCTCTCAACATACCTAAACATAGAAAGCACATGGTAAAAATACAGTATTATGATTTTATGGGACCACCATTGTATATGTGGTTCATCGTTGACCAAAAACCTCATAATGTGGTACATGACTGTATATTATAATAATTATATAATAATGTAATATTAGTTTTACTTTGAAATTTCTCACAACTCAGATATTTACATTTAAAAAAAACTATATTGCTTCCTAACCCCAGGTTTGGAATTACAAAGTGTGGGAAAAGAGTTTTCTGGAATTATTTAAAAGCTCCTGCTTGAATTTTATTTATTCAAAAATTCTTCTCTTATGAAGCAGTAAAAGTTCCTTCCCAAGTGATAAAGGTCTCAGTGTTGTTTACATTCAACAAAAGAAGAAAAAATATATTCGCATTTGTACAAAATTATCTCAGAGATAGCACACTCTACAGTGAATACTGCACTATGATAGTTGAACTGTTGATATATATGTTCTGGACTATAGAGATCTTTGCTAATGTCATAATAAGCAAAGGACATAGGAAAATTCCCCTTTTCTACCTTCCAAACAAGAACACACTTTCCAGCATCAATATTCACAAAGGAATATCTTTTGCTTTGTATTTATGCATCAAAGCAAAGAGCCCTCCATTCAATTATTCCAGATTATAAATGGACATTGATGAAGCCTTTGAAACAATAAAATCCCATGTCAAAGAGCTCAAGGTTGGGATGCCACAATTAAGCTTTCTCTAGCCTTATAAATACAGGCAAATGTGGATCCTCCTGATTTCTCTTTTAGGATGCAAATGAAAATAAGACTCTTGTTCACCTGGGACACATGTGGAGATGAGGGGGATTGTGATAAAAGGGAAAACAAAGGAATAGACTATGTACCTATTCAATAATCCTGCATGACCTGCACATGTACCCCAGAACCTAAAGTACAATAAAAAAAAAACTGCAATGCACAAGTTACATTTTTTTTTGGTTTATGGCAAATAAATTGCTGCTAGAATTTTTCAGTAGGTAGAAAGCCTGGGTGCCCAGGCTCCATTAGGGAGGAGGCTGGAAGGAGTAGTTGGAAGTTCTCTCTGCGACAAGAGACTTACTAAAAGTGAAAGATAGAGAATATTCAGATGTATTTTCCCTTCCTGCCATATTTACTTAATTAACATGCCACTAAAGAACAAAAGAGCACAAGAGAACAAGGAAACAGGGATTTTGTTATTTTTTTTTCTGAACAGAACTTAATTTGCACACCATGAAGAAAAATTGATCCTTTTCTTATGTCTGCTACTCTGTTGAGAGTGTCCTATGCAGAAAATCAATTTCCTTGTCTCAAGTTGGTTTGCCTATTTAATTAACTTAGCAGCTTCATGGAGACAAACATGATTAAAACACAGTTTGAAAAAGCTTTCAAAATTGTTATTTATTATATATTATAATATTTCATCAAAGATTTCCATGTACTAATTATCGTGTGTTTAGATTTTGTTTTCCTTGCACCAATGTTTTATTGATTACTGAAGATGATTAGTTCAGTAGTCCTGTGATAATCAGAAACTAAAATATTCCTATTAAGCTTTAAGGTGTGCAACAAAATACTACCTGGGCTGGAATATTATCTGTCATATGAATCTGTAACTTGGTACTTTTTTGGCTTACCTAGAATGTTTGCATTGAACAGTCATTTCATAGCTGTCAACTAATTAAGAACAATGAAGTATTTCAATGATCGATTTTTAGAAAATCACTTTTTATATCTGCTTAACATTTTTAAGCCCCATGTTTTTTAGAGTAAGCAGTAAAAATCCCTGTATTCCTGATGAAAGGTAGGGAAGAAGACTTAGGAATGTTTGGAGTCAGATAAGACAGGTCAGAGAAAACTTAAATATTAGGAAGAAATATGATGTATCGCATCTTGGACTTTATTTAATTTAAAAGTTGTTTTAGGCCAGGCGCAGTGGCTTACTCCTGTAATCCCAGCACTTTGGAAGGCTGAGATGGGTGGATCACTTGAGGTCAGGAGTTTGAAACCAGCCTGGCCAACATGGTGAAACCCTGTCTCTACTAAAAATACAAAAAATTTTTAGCCATGTGAGGTGCAGATGCCTGTAATCATAGCTACTCAGAAGGCTGAGACAGGGGAATTGCTTGAACCCGGGAGGCGGAGGTTGCAGTGAGCTGAGATTGTGCCACTGCACTCCAGCCTGGACGACAGAGCAGGACTCTGTCTAAAAAAAAAAGAAAAAAAAGTTGTTTTAATCTCTCAACATTAAAAATACAATTAATTTAAAGTGGCTTAAAATTTCTAAATTACAAGGTTGAGTTTATTCTTCTCCTTCTTTAATTCTTGCTAGATGTACAGTATCTGCACTGACCAAACATAAAGCTATTATCTACTATGTTTTCTTCTTTATAGCCATAGTTTACTTTTAGTTCTATAGGTACACATACATTTAATTATCACCAGTCCTTATACTCTTAAAGTTCATAGTATAGATATATTACAGTATTCACACTCATTCTACTACTGATGGAATTTGGGTTGCATATTTGCGAATATTATAAAAAATACTATCCTGAACATTCATATACAAGTCTCTGTGTAGATATATGTTTGAATATTTCTTGGGTAAATACCTAGGAATAGGATCATTGTATTACACGGTTGTGTATTTTAAAATTATATAATTCACTACCATATTATTATTATGTATATATATATTTTTTATTATACTTTAAATTCTGGGGTACATGTGCAGATCTTGCAGGATTGTTACATAGGTATACACATGCCATAGTGGTTTGCTGCCTCCATCCCCCCGTCACCTACATTAGGTATTTCTCCCAATGTTATCCCTCCCCAACCCCTGCTATCCCTCCCCTAGCCCCCCACCCACAACAGACCCATGAGTGTGATGTTCCCCTCCCTGTGTCTATGTGTTCTCATTGTTCAACACCACCTATGAGCGAGAACAACCTTTCTTGTGCCAGTTTGCTAAGAATGATGGTTTCCAGTTTCATCCATGTCCCTACAAAGGACATGATCTCATCCTTTTTTATGGCTGCATAGTATTCCATGGTGTATATGTGCCACATTTTCTTTATCCACTCTGCCATTGATGGGCATTTGGGTTGGTTCCAGGTCTTTGCTATTGTAAACAGTGCCACAGTGAACGTAAGTATGCACAGGATGATTTATAATCTTTTGGGTATATACCTAGTAATGGAATTGCTGAGTCAAATGTTGTTTCTATTTCTAGGTCCTTGAGGAATCACCACACTACCTTCCACAATGGCTGGACTAATTTACACTCCCACCAACAGTATAAAAGCATTCCTTTTTCTCCACATCCTCTCCAGCATCTGTTGTCTCCAGATTTTTTAATGATCGCCTTTCTAACTGGCATGAGATAACAAAGGATATGAAGAACCTCTTCAAGGAGCACTACAAACCACTGCTCAAGGAAATAAGAGAGGACACAAACAGATGGAAAAATATTCCATGCTCATGGTTAATAAGAAGCAATATCACAAAAATGGCCATATTGCCTAAAGTAATTTATAGATTCAATGCTGTTGTCATCAAACTACCATTGACCTTCTGCATATAACTGGAAAAAAACACCTTAAACTTCATATACAATGAAAAAAAGAGTTCACATAGCCCAGACTATCCTAAGCAAAAAGAAGAAAGCTGGAGGCATCACCCTACCTGACTTCAAACTATACTACAAAGCTACAGTAAACAAAACAGCATGGTAGTGGTACCAAAACAGAGATGTAGACCAATGGAACAGAACAGAGGCATCAGAAATAATGCCACACATCTACAACCATATGATCTTTGACAAATCTAACAAAAACAATCAATGGGGAAAGGATTCCCTGTTTAATAAATGGTGTTAGGAAAACTGAACTGGACCCCTTCCTTACACCTTATACAAAAATTAACTCCAGATGGATTTAAGATTTAAACATAAGACCTAACACCATAAAAACCCTAGAAGAAAACCTAGGCAAAACCATTCAGGACATACGCATAGGCAAGGACTTCATGACTAAAACACCAAAAGCAATGGCAACAAAAGCCAAAATAGACAAATGGGATCTAATTAAAC
>PVKP010019811.1:0-41777 GCA_004027715.1 Plecturocebus donacophilus | reverse complement strand
GGCTAGGTGCCGAGTGCAGAGTCTGGTGTTGAGTGCAGATATGAGTGCAGAGTGCAGAAGTGGGTGTGTCGAGGGCAGGGGTGGGTGTGTCCAGTCTCCCAGCAAGGCAACCGGCCTTACAATAACAAACCCAGACACTAGTCATCCTGCTCAGCACCCAAGTACCAACCTGACAAGGCTCAAAAGTGCCACTGGTTGCCCCTGTTATCTTAGTTCCCTTTAAGGTGGAGAACGATGACCTCCAACCAGGCGTTTCAGCGGGTGGTCTCTGGGAAAGATGGAAGAGCAAATGGTCACCCTGAGTTAGTCCTGCTGAGCTTCTGCTACCAAGTCCTTCAGTGCTCCTCGAATGTGACTGATTAGACAAACAAGGAGAGTTTTCTGAGTTTCGCCTACTGGATTTCCACCAGCAATTCCTTCAGGGGATTCTCTCCACACATACAACTATGCACAAGAAGGGAAAGATAAAAGACCTTCCAAGTCAAAATTGCGAATTAAAAATTTCTAAGACTCTTCTTCTAAGCAGGCATTCTATTCTCTAATTGAGAAGAAATCTCCTCAAACTAAGACCCTTCCTACTATTTAGTGAGGGCCTGCAAAGACCCACAAAGAGCCACAAGACCTCCAAAGAGGCTAACCAACTGAGAGTAAGATATGGCTGTTGGTTACGCCTAGAATATTTACCAGAAGATTCCTTCAAATCCCCTCAAAAATGTCTCTGCTGCAAAGTAGGTCTAAGCACTGCAGGCTGACTGTGCTCCATTGGCCAAAATGGCACCAGAGGTGGCCTGCAGTCTAACCACTTGGGCTCACTTCAAGATCTGCCATACCAGTGAGAGGATGCCAAACTGAGGGCAAGTGCCTGCAAAGGCTATTCAAGCTGAGCAGCCAAGGTTGTTACCGCCCAACAAGTTCTTCTTGCCTCCTGCCTAGGAAAGCAAATGCTTTGAGAACAGCAGGTATTACAGCTAAAACAAAACAAAAGCAAACAACAAGCCAACAAATGAGCTTAATAATCAAAGGGCCAGCCAAGTGAAAGGATGGGTGTATTTCTCAAATACACCTCCCTGAAGACTCATAAGCTACAGTTTTTTAACGACAGTTTGACAAGCAGGAGAGTAGGCAAAGGGGAATGGTGATTGGTTGGGTCAGGAATGAAATCATAGGTGATTGACATGGTCCTCTTACCCTGAGTCAGTTCCTAGGTAGGAGTCACAAGACAAGTTGATTGAGTTTTCTTTCCTTTTCTTTTTAATTTTTGAAGTTGAGACAAGGTCTCACTACGTGGCTCAAGCTGGAGTGCTGTGGCATGATCATAGCTCGCGGTAACCTTGAACACCTGGGCACAGTGATGCTCCCCCAATCAGTCTCCCGAGGTTTTTGGATTACAGATGTCAGTCACCACGCCCAGCCTTGGGTCAGTTTCTTCGTGTGCATTACCAGTCTGGGTAGCATCAGAATGCCAGGTCTGAGAGATACCCACAACACCAATCCCAGGTTTTACAATAGTGATTTTATCTATAAGAATAATTAGGGAGGTTAGAAATCTTGTCACCTCTGGTTACCTGACTTCTAAACCATAATTCTAACCTTCTGGCTAATTTATTAGTTTTACAAAGGTGGTTTCAGTTCTTAGGTAAGGAGGTTAGTTTCAAAAAAGGACTGTTATCATCTTTGTTTTAAAGTCAAATTATAAACTAATTTTCTACCATCATTGGAAGAATGAGCAAGACCAGAGTGTGAAGTTAGAAACCATATGGAGTTAGCTATGTTAGATTTCTCCCACAGTCATAATTTTTGCAGAGGCCTTTTCATTAATCATCATTTTGGAACTGAGAAAATCAACAAAAATAAATCTAAATAAAAATACAGAAGAAAGAAAGATGGGGCTATTTTTAATCTTTTAAAAATGTAGGTGGAGAACATTGAACATAAAAATGATTGTGCTGATAATCAAGTGAAATATATTTTTGATATATTTTGAAAAAAATTATATTACATAATTAACAGTAGTGGCCCCAAGCTTACTTTCTCCCTTGGTGAATAAAAGCCATTTCCTTTCATTCAAGTACTCATACATTGAGACCAAGAGATATCATGACACCTAAAATTAAACTTCTACTTCCTTTAAAACACATATTCTTAAATGTTTTAGCTAAAATCATCACAGAAAATTTGGGGTAGGAAAATTATGAGAGCATATCCGCAATCAGTTTCTCACCCCTATGAAGGGTGATTTTATAATATAAATGAGCAAAATTTAAGAAGCATTAAGATAACTACAGTGAATCAGAAAGGAAAGCTTCGAAAGTGTAAGATACGTTCTCAGCCAAACACTAACTCCATTAACTTATGATTTATTTTGTACTTTCCTTTTCTAAAGTAGTTACTAAATATCCTAAATACCACTAGGTCCCATGAAGACAAATATTTGCTTACTTCTCTAGTCCAAACATTCACCAGCTCTAATTTGGACTTGATATCAATGAGGATAAGTGGAAGGAGAAATCCCATGAATCTCTGAAGTTTTCTTTGAGAGCATTTACCACAGCTAAAATGGCTAAGAAGTTTTTTGAGCAGAATTCACACTGTGAAAAATAATCCCGCTCTACTTTTGGATAACTATAACTGGAATAAAATATTTTTTTACATAAAGGTGGAATTAAGTTTTAATGAATTCTACTTTTGACTAGTTTGTTGAGCTTCTATAAATTATTTTATTTCCCTTTTTTCACTTAAGCTATGTTTTTATGTAACGTTATTTTCCTGCTTTTTGCATCTCTCTATATTAATACGGTATTGGCAATCATATTTAATAACTAATTAAAATCAATTAGTCAATTTAAGTACCATAGAATAAAGACCACTTTTATTAATTATAGCCATAAAGAGGTTTTTTAAGCTTCCTGTAAAATTATTCTGAAATTATAGTAAAACTATAGATGCAATTATCAAATAAGCCAATAAGAATATAATTTGAAAACCAGCAATATCAAATCAGACAAGAAAGCACAGAAAAAGCAAGGCAAGTGGGAGCCGATCAACTGTAAAGAATAAAATAATGCTGTAGATTTAAACTTAAACATTTCAATAATCATGTAAATATAAATGAACTAAATATTTTTGTTAAAAGAAAAGTTGTACAAAACAAAAAATTCAGACCCAGTAACATACAGCTTAAAAGAGGCAGAGGGAAAAATACAGCATAAAGAAAAATGATTGCTATAAACTAACAAAAAACAAATCATGCAAATACTCGCAACGAGGAAGCTGGTGTAGCTATATTAATATTAAACAAATATAATTTATGGATCACTTCCTGATGATCAGTTGTTCAGCTCATCAGTGTAACTTTGTAATCTTAACAGTAAACATTCAAGCAAGGCAAGGTGGCTTGGCCTGTAATTCTAGCTACTTGGGAGGCTCAGGTGGCAGAATCTCCTGAAGCCAGGAGTTTAAGACCAGCCTCAGAAATATAGCAAGGCCTCTTCTCTATAAATAAATAAATTTGAAAATTAAAACAAACAAACATCAAAAGTTGATAGACTACAATGTGAAAAACAAATCTACAATGATGTAAAAAATCTCACCCCATGATTTCTACTAATTAATAGATCAAATAGTAAAAAGAAATTACTAAGGCTGAAGAGAAGTTGACATCATAATTATAAACTTTACCTAACATATATAGAGACACTATCAGGAAGAACTGCAAACAATGCCTTTTTTTAAGGATATATTGAATGATTATTTAAGCTTAAACAAGTCTGGGCCATAAAATTTTAAGAGTTGAAATTTTACAGAATAAATTATATGCAAAGCAGTTCAAAGTCAATATAAAGACACCTATTAAGTATATGTTTTACGTTTTTCGAAAAATCTACACTACGAATTAATACATGGGTGAAAGTTGTAAGGGAAATTAAAAAGTATCATGACATCTATCAAAATATTATATAAAATTGAATTTCAACATATGCTTCACACCACAGTCACTTCACTTTAATAGTGAATGTTCTCGTCAAAGCAATGGGAGAGAGAGGGCAGTGCAAGTCTACCAATGTCTTACCCATTATGGAGGGTTTGAAAGACTTTGGAGAATAGTTTTCCAACAACATTCAGCTCTCATTTCTATGTTAGTTTTTGGCACATTTTCTCATGAGCATCCTGTATTAATAGGCCCTCTATTGAATAAATATGAAAGACTCAGAACTAAGTAGGTTTCATTTGTGTCATGCAGTATTTAATTAAGGCTACTATGAACAGGGCTTTGAGCTGTCGGATGAGAACACAGTCTCACAGGAATAATGCAGAGAGGCCCAGTGGATGCTCTTCCTTCAGTGGATTTTGGGTTACAGCTGAGGAATTCATGCTTAGGAAAATCCCAGTTTTTATTTTATTTTATTTTTTTATTTTTATTTTTTGAGACAGTCTCACTCTGTCACCAGGCGTCAAACTGGAGTGCAGTGTCGCCACCTCGGCTCACTGCAACCTCCGCCTCCTGGGTTCAAGCAATTCTCCTGCCTCAGCCTCCCGAGTAGCTAGGACTACAGGCATGCACCACCATGCCTAGCTAATTTTTTTGTATTTTTAGTAGAGATGGAGTTTCACCATGTTGGCCAGGATGCTCTCGATCTCTTGACCTTGTGATCCGCCCACCTCAGCCCAGTTTTTAAGTGAGACTGGTAGTACGCCTGCATAATCCTTACTTTGAAAGAGCTAATTATTTTTATTATCATGGATAGTAAAACAACAAAAAAAAATCTATCTTATTTCCAGGAAGAAGACACTTGCTCTGTTCTGAAAGGTTATTCACTGTTGGACAACCTTGGGAAAATAAGTCACAACAAAATCCATCAATATCTCTGCTGAGAAGATGTGCAGAGTTGTGAGGAGATCTCTGGAGAAGTGTTTCCAACATTAGCAAAGTGGCAAAGTTTAAATCCAAGGATGAACAAAACTTGCATGTTTTATACCAGGAACCAATTAGTTGAAACACAGTTTTTTGTAAAAACTAATGCTTTGTAAGCACTGAAAAACAAATGTAACAAATATGCATTTTTCTATGACAAATATAAATGTTGATGCAATGTTGAAAACAGTCATATTTGAAAGTGATTACTGAATCGATGCCCTCTCTTTATGGGTATACAGATTAAGTATCATAAACATTTGCACAGCTTTAACTACAGGTTTAGTAAAATTCAAAGGTTTGAATGCAATATAACCTAATTTCAAAAATTACATAAAATAGAAAATGCCCATTAATAATCAAGACACTTACACCAAAAAAATAATAAAAATAAACAGAAAGGTCCCTAGCAGATACTAAAATTGATAATAAAGATATAATTAAGATGGTTTGAATTTTGTAAGGTTATAAAAATATATAAATGGCACAGAATATTTACTTCAAATCAGCACATACACTGAAACTTTAGTATAAAATAAAGGGAGCTTCACAACAAGAAAAGACAAAAAAGTCACAATGAGTGTGTGAAAATTGAGCCCACAAACTGACAGGCCTGCACAGTGTAAATATACAATTTATTTTGTTAGAGTAAAGCTCATGGATAGGGAAGGAGCGTGGCATGGTTATTTTTTATGCCATGTTACCCACAGAGATGTATGCTTAGGCAAATAATGTCTTATTGGTATCTATGGCAAGAGATTTCCATCATCATAGATAAGGCATGAGAGATAGGCTAGTCCCTCTTACTTCTGCATAGTTTTAGGAGCACAGAGTTATTCCTAGATACCTATATAGTTGTACGAGCTTTCTCTTGGACAAAATTACT
Source organism: Plecturocebus donacophilus (assembly GCA_004027715.1). Lineage (NCBI taxonomy): Eukaryota > Metazoa > Chordata > Mammalia > Primates > Pitheciidae > Plecturocebus > Plecturocebus donacophilus. The sequence goes on along the minus strand of PVKP010019811.1, from coordinate 35,979 downwards.
TCATTAGAAGATAGGCTGCTGAATGCAGTCTGCAAAAAGGAATACTAGAGGCAGACCGAAGCTGCAAGTGGTAAATGCTGTTGTGTAACAAATGACTCCAACATATAGCAGCTTAAAATAATCAGATTTATTATCTCACAGTCTCTGCAGTTCAAAGCCCAGGGTATGCCTTAGTTAGGTTCCCTGTTCGAAATCACTCATAGGTTTCAACAAAGATTCCACTGGGCAGCTGTCATCTGAAGGCTCAACTGGGGACAAAAATCAGTCTTCAGGATCACTGATTATTGGCAGAACACTGTAGAGCATGGGCGTTTGAAGATCTGAAGACCTCAACTCCTCCCTGGCTATTGAGCAGAGCCTTCTCTGATATTCTCACAACCTGGGAATCTGCATAGTATACCTCACAACATAGCACCTTCTTTGGACTGAAAAAGGAGGCATTGTATCACACAGTGTTCAAGAAGTAAAAGCAAGGAGTGGGATTATTCTGCCCAGTTCCCTTCCAGATCCTGTTTCTCACTGATTAAGGTTCATGCCATGGGGAGCTAACTTGCTCACACTTCCAGGAGAATCATTTGGCCATTTGGTAACCTCTCATGCAACCAGATGAGAGTGTTCTATTCATATTTGAAAGTGGTGGGCATTCTGGCATGAGACGTGTATCAAATGAGAGAAAAAGAAGGCAAGAGCTGTGAGAAATCTGAAGGAGCATACAAATTTTGTGTCCAAATGTACATGCCAAATGTGCTGTTGTACTGAGTATTTTATGATCCTCATGCTTTTTTAGATAAGTTATCACTAAGTGGAGAAGAAATTATACACTGCTGTCCATAACTCGTAAAACATACAGTAATATATAATGATTTTATTTAGTTTATTTTGTCACTTCAAGCTCTGATGAAGATAGAAGTTCATTGCCCACAGAATCTACAAAGGAAACATGAGATTGGCCACAAAGATGGAATCATAATGGCCTCTCAAATTACATTAAGGCAACGTAAATAAACATTATGCAAAACATCTGCTGCCCTTACACAACAGCTGCTTGATATAATTAAATATGTCAGCTGCTTCAATGAGCAAAATAAGGCAAGAATGCAGCAACAACAACAAATCCAGCATTAAGGGCACTATGATACACCCACATACTCGATTTTTTAAATTGTAAGTAGTCACTCATAATTGTCAACAATGTGTTAATATCCCAATCCTCTGTAATTTTGACTTAAATTCTTAAAAATAGTACACCACAGTTAAAGTTAAATGCAAAATATAAAAAGCAAAGTACAAAATAGACACCGAAAAAGCAGATCAAATACAATAGCCCTTGATCTCATTGGGAAAGCATAACACCCTCTCCTTGCTTCCCATGAGAATTAAGGCATGGTCGCCAATATATGGGCATTGGTGCAACCAGAAATCCTAGTCAACAACCGTTGGAAGAAACAGGAAGAGTTAGGAAGATGCTGAATTCTCTCTTATATTTTCCATTTGAATGTCTAGATTTTAAAGGAATATGAAGGTGTTTTAAAGGGCAAACAAGATTTGCTGCTGCAAATAAAAAAAAATAAAGGATACAATAGGCAATTCACAAAAAATCTATTTTCCAATTTTATAAAAAGACAATTTCTGCATTTAGTATATTTTATTAATGTTCAATTTAATTTTGAAAGTTGCACCAATATTTAGTAAATAATATGTAAAATATAATTGAAATGTAAGTTATAACAGAATTTTTCTTTAAATAGAACTGAATATGCTTGCTGAGAAAAATCCTATACACAAGTTTATTTACCAAATTACAGTGTCTCTTCAGTTTTTGCATATAACTTTTGTATAGTTGATATTTGTTGTGCCACAATATCAAGCAGGGATACAGATGAAGTAATTTAAACCTCATTCAGAATTCCTGTAAAGATTAGGGAAATTGTTAATAAATACACTGGGGGGGAACAAGGATTATAAAGCATGCTTTAGATCAAGAGATTCTTCTTGCACTATAAATGTCATTCCAACAAGCACCATATGGTTTAGATTATAAAATCAGGTAAGTAAAAAGATTCATACTGTCAGTCTTTCTATTGTTTTGGGTTATATTAGCATACATTAGCATGTATCTGCATATATCTATAAGACATATCAGAATATACATATAGATCTATATGTATTTGGCTATATCTATATGCTAATATATCTATATACATATAGATCTACAAATATATATGTAAAGGTCTATATACATATAGATATACAGATATATGTTAATTTAAAGTTATACATATATCTGCATATCTATATGTACACAGATATATTAGCATATACATATGAAGCTATATGTAGATATATATCTGTATATCTACATGGAAAGTTATATGGATATATGTACTTACATATAGATGTACAGATATATGATGATATATATATATATCATATAGATATACAGCTATATATACATTTATTTATATATCTATACATAAAAATATATAGAGATATATGTATATACATATAGAGATGCAGTTATATGATAATATACCTATATACATATAGACATACAGCTATATGCTAATTTAAAGGAAGGATTGAATTATAGATTCTAGAGAGCATAAAGCTTATTTCTATTTAAATATTTTTTTTAAATTTTACTTTAAGTTCTTGGATCCATGTGCAGAGTGTGCAGGTTTGTTACACAGGTATACATGTCTGTGGTGGTTTGCTCCACCTATTAACCCATCATCTAGGTTTTAAGCTCCACATGCATTAGGTATTTGTCCTAATGCTCTCTCTCCCCTTGCCTCCCACCCCTCAACAGGCCCCGTGTGTGATGTTTCCTTCCTTGTGTGCATGTGATCTCATTGTTCAACTCCCACTTATGAGTGAGAATGTACAGTGTTTGGTTTTCTGTTCCTGTATTAGTTTGCTGAGAATGATGGCTTCAAGTTTCATCCATGTCCCTGCAAATGACGTGAACTCATTCTTTTTTATGGCTGCATAGTATTCCATGTGTATATGTGCTGCATTTCCTTTATCCAGCCTATTATTGATGGGCATTTGGGTTGGTTCCAAGCTTTTGCTATGGTAAATAGTGCTGCAATAAACACCCATGTGCATGTGTCTTTATAGTAGAATGATTTATAAACCTTCAAGTATATATGCAATAATGGCATTGCTGGATAAAATGGTATTTCTGGTTCTAGGTCCTTGAGGAATTGCCACACTGTCTACCACAATGGTTGAACTAATTTACACCCCACCAACAGTGTAAAACATTCCCATTTCTCCACATCCTCACCAGCATCTGCTGTTTCCTGACTTTTGAATAATTGCCATTCTAACTGGCCTGAGATGGTATCTCACTGTGGTTTTGATTTGCATTTCTCTAATGACCAGTGCTGATAAGCTATTTTTCATATGTTTTTTGGCTGCATAAATGTGTTCTTTGAGAAGTGTCTGTTCATATCCTTCATCCCCTTTTTGTTAAGGTTGTTTGCTCCTTTGTTTTGTAAATTTGCTTAAATTTCTTGTAGATTCTGGATATTAGACCTTTGTCAGATGGGTAGATTGCAAACGTTTTCTTCCATTCTATAAGTTGCCTGTTCACTCTGAGGCTAGTTTCTTTTGCTGTGCAGAAGCTATTTAATTTAATTAGATCTAATTTGTCGATTTTGGCTATTCTATTCTATTTTTAATATTTCTTAGCTCAAGCCAATGAATAAAATTGTTTTTTCAGGGAAAACTATTATTTTTAATGTAAACATATTTTTTAAAGGAATGGTTTCTCAAGTAAAAGGATTCTTAAATTTATTTTTGGTAACATTCTAACTTAATACCACAATCTGAAGATTACCTAATTAAAATATCTCCTTTCATTTAAAATTAAGAGAAGGCAATATGTAGGAGTGTGTCTGCCTCTGTATTTCCACCTGAGTATGTAAAAATACAGATTTCAACAGTGTGGAGTTTGTTTAGAATAATGAGAGTGTGAGTTTACTATATTAAATATTTTAGAACATAAAAATGTCATTTTTATTTAACTGCATAAATCCTTGTAGCTATGATATACACATCTGCATTTTTAATCTAATATTTATAGTAGACTCAGAAAATTTATATGACTTCCAAAAGTATCTAATGACCTCTAGATAAATTGCCCCATCAAAAACCAAAAAGAATGACAACAATAAATTATTATCTTATAAGATAATGGAGTTTTCAAAGAAAAAATAAAATTTTGATTAATTTTTATGTAATTATCACAATTCTTTGCTTTCAGCCACCCAAAGAATATACATTCCTTCAGAATAAGAATAAAATGTAAATTCAGATTCCTAGACTTAGTAAAGGGCCTGAGTTTAATAATCAAAGTTCAATAAAATTAAATATAATCAGCTCACAGTTAATAAACAGTAAAATGGAAAAAGAATAAATAACATATCCTGTTTGATGTCACCTCAATTTACTTTATGAAAATAATAATGTAATTTACTAAGACAACTCATAAAAATTATGCAATAGCAGGCATTTATTTGTGTTTTGTATGGGCTGGGCTCTGATGGGGCCCTTAGAAATGTATCTCAATTCAGCTTTATAACATTTCTATGGGGTAAATATGATATCAAATTAGTGTCAATTTGATATGGTTTGGGGATACACAGCTGATGAAACTGTTCCTGTGTATGTGTGTGAGTGTGTTTCTGAAAGAGACTAGCTAGCATTTGACTCAGTAGATTAAGAAGATCTGCCCTCACCAATGTGGGCAGGCATCCTCCAATCCATTGAGGCCCCGAATAGAACAAAAAGCCAAATTTTCTCTCCGTTGTTGTGCGGAAACATTCATCTCAGGCCTTTAGTACTGTTGGTTATGGGGCCTTTGGACTCAGGCTGAATCATACCAGTGGCTTCCCTGCTTTTCCAGCTTGCAGAGGATAGATTCTGGGGCATCTTGGCCTCCATAATCACCTGAACCAATTGCCTTAATAAATCTTCTCTTATATATTTATTTGCATCGCTGTATTGATATATTTATCCGCTTTCTTTCTCTGGAGAACCCTGACTAATATCGTAGGCCCTCTTATATTCCCCATTTTATAAAGCACACTGAGGCTTACTTGCTCAATCATATATTTAGAAAGCAGGGAGGGCTGGATTTAAAACAAGGCACCCTGAGATTAAAGCCGTCTCATTTACTCATCACATTTCAGTGATTGTGAGTGTGTGTGTGTGTGAGTGTGTGTGTGTGTGTGTGTGTGTGTGGTGTATATAAAGGCACCGCTCTGTTCTCTTTTGTTGAGTTGCTGATGAAGGCGATTAAGAAGATTTCAAGAAAGCATCCATAAGGCCGGATGTGGTGGCTCACGCCTGTAATCCCAGCACTTGAGGTTGGGGCAGGTGGATCACCTAAGATCACGAGTTCAAGACCAGTCTAGCCAACATGGTGAAACCATGTCTTTACTAAAAATACAAAAATTAGCTGGGCGTGATGGTAGGCGCCTGTAGTCCCAGTGACCTAGGAGGCTGAGGAAGGATAATCCCTTGAACCTGGGAGGAGGTGGAGGTTGCAATGAAATGAGATCATGCTACTGCATTCCAGTCTTGGCAACAGAGTGAGACTGTGTCTCAAAAAGAAAAAATCATCCTTAATTATAATAGAAAGACCTCAATTCCACATTCTTATCTGCCTCTAAGCTTCAAGGTAAAGACAAATAATTCCTATTCTCCAAACCATTTTTCTGTTATTTATACCTAAAATGTAACATCAGTGGAAGAAGAAGAAGAAGGAGAAGGAGAAGAAGAAAGAAGAAAGAAGGAGAAGGAGAATAAGAAAGAAGAAAGAAAGAAGGAGAAGGGAAGAGGAGGAGAAGCGGGAGGAGGAAGAGGAGAAAAAGAAGACGTGTCATTCAAATCGGGATTATTTGAGGAGAGTTGAACAAAAGGATTATTTACAACCCTGTAGCAGGACTCAAGGAAACCACAAAGTTTGGGACAACATTCTCTCTCAAACCTAGACCATCACCCTGAACTCCAAAAGAGAGAGACAGACTGAGAAAGAAAGCGTGAGCAAAAGGACCACCCGTGACTTGATCAGAGATTGAAATCATCCCCCTTCAGATTAAATACCTCAGTCTCACTCTCATCCTTTCTTCTAACCAGCTTTTGGTCAGTGATTGCCTTTGAATATAGTGTCCAGTTAATATGGTCCACACAGGCCCTGCAGCAGCACTCAACAGGAGGGAGACGGATGGGAGGTAAATCAAACGGGTCAGATGAGGCTGTACCACATCAAGGGTTCTGTCATAGATGATACCAAGGACACTTTATTTTTCTTACTTCTACTCTACTCTTAAATAGACTATTTAATGCTATTTTAGTGCCACAACAAACATATACAATATATGAATTAATCCAACATTACCTTGCAATCCTAAACAGGTGGACTTGAATTTCCTATTATAAGAATATAAACTCACATTTATAGGTTTCAGTCTTTCATTTTAAGTATTATTCTGAATAAGATAATAGTAAAAACTATTTAAGTGGAACTTTAAAGCTATTATAGTATCACAGTGAACAATTCATTCAAGGAAGAAAAAAATCACTTTGTATTGATGAGGAATGAAGCTAAGATTCCTTTGTAATTATAATCAAGTAGAATTAGGTTTCCCATTTACACAGTAAGAGCCTAAATGTGTTGTTGTTTTTTCAATTTTAAATATTATTATGGATATAAACTAATTAAAATACCATGTGGGAAACTTTACATTAATTTAATTAGTGTTTATTTGAAAACATAATTATGACTTATTAATAGCAATACTTAACATCTATTGAGCACAACAGGCACTGCTTTAAGTGCTTTATAGGTATCATCTCATTAAATGCTCATCCTGGCCTTATGAAATGTTATTTACTATGAGCATCATTGCTTATGAATGAACTCATAGAGACACATGGAAGCCCCATCTGTCTGTTCATTTTTCTCTTTTCAATTGTTTGAGAACTCCAGCAGAGAAGGGACACACACATGGAGCTCTACAGCCATCATTGCAGATCTAAACCCCACACAACACTGACTGGCTGAGGATACAGCAATAAACAAAACAAAGTGGCTACTCGCACCGGGCTGACAGTATCAGTAAAATATAAGCAACCCAGATAAAAATAATAAAGATAAAACACAGTGTCAGATACACTAAACCTCATACCTGTCACAAGCATGAAATCCCACACATTTAAAGAGTAATAAACAAATACAAATACTTTCTTACTTGTATGCTTTTAAAATCCTGTTTCAAAATAATCAGTATGTATTCATCCTCCAAAACTCAGCTTGTGACACTTTGTCTCTTACATGGCTTCATCATTTTTCTTTCTGTGGCCCCCTGACATGAACACAGCATATATCTGTGTGCAGCCCAATCAAATTTGATGTACTCGGTGAAGGACATATTGATAACTTTGATTTGACATTAAGATCATTGATTCCCATACTGTGTACACTGAGTCAGTGACTGGCATGGAGAGTGTTCAACTCTTCTTCTAAAACAGAAATAATACTATGATTAATAATTACTAGCATTAAACTGAGTGCCTAAATATTTGGTTGTGCCAGTGATCTAGTTAGTGACAAGGGTCATCATCTTACTGGAGCTGGAGTTGGGAAATACAATACCTTAGGCCAAATCTGGCTGACTGACTCTACATTAATGTTGGGAATACAGTTTTATTGAAACACAGCCTCAGACATTCCTTTACTTATTGCCTTTGGCTCTTTTCACACTGCAACGAAGTTGAGGAAATGCAACAGACACCGTGTAGTCCACAAAGTCAAAAATACTTACCATCTGATTTTTTTACAGAAAAAGTTTGCTGAACTCTTGCTCTAGAGTGAAACAGAGGAAATAATTTTATTTATTTACTTCACTTTGTGATTACATCAGTAGACCTGTGTCAGAATATTGCCATTACAAGCCCAATTATACAAAACTGCAATCCATTTGCTTGAACAATGTTGGAACCAGATTCTTGACCTTTTCGTCAACTATACATAATTATTTAGGTAATAAAGTTTTCAAAAAATAAAACTAAATTACATTTAAATGTCATTACACTTATGAGACATTAGAGGAGGTTAATTAACTCATACTTTCTTCAGAATTATGAAATAGTATTATGTATTTCAAAGCATTATGACATTTTATGCCAATATTTTATTTTCACTCTAAATTACCTATCCCATAGGAATTACAAAAAGAACAGAAAAAAATTAACATTGTTTGAGAACCCTTTGACAATCAATGCATATTTTGCACTGGAATCTGTAAATTCAACAATGGCAACAAGTACTTAATTAGTGTTGTTAAAAATAATCTTACATGTACCTAAACACCCATTTACAAACTACAAATAAATTTGCAATGAATAAAAATTAAATGAAGTACAATTGTATGATCAGTTAGTCAGTTAATAGACATTTTACAGTTACATATAATTTTATAAGTATGTATTAAAACAGTTTAGACTATACATATGTGTATGTGTGTGTATAGTGTGTATGTGGTGTGTTCATGTGTGTGTGTGTTTGTGTGTTCTAGGAAATGCAGGGCTGCTAGGAAGACTCCAGCATTTTATTAAATTAAGACATAGTTCAAAGAAAATAAGGTAGGAAAAAATAGAAGAGAAATATTTAAATTGGTAATTTTATTTTCATGAATTATAGAAAGACGAGTTATAAAATTGAAAGTATACTCATATACTATACGGAAACTGCAGATTATATATTTTTCATATTTTTCTTTTTAAGTTGTTTCTCTTTTGATATGTAAATATGAACACCCACCCACCCACACACACACACACATACACACACATCTTTACCATCTTTTCCTTATACATTAACAGGCTCCTCCTTCCCTCAACCTCCTTTCAGATCAGCCCTCTTTCTTTCTCATTTTTTTTTTTTTCCATTTGAACACATTTATTTGTAGCATTAATGAATAGCTTCTGATACCTTTCCCAATTCTATTTCAATTCAAAGACTTGATTTCAGTAGTCATAGCTAGAGTCCTTATATTTTTCTCTGGGCCTACTCTGCCTTATAAGATGAAACCCACACTAATATTTGATTGGTTTTTCACTTTGTTTGGGGGTTACTATTTTGTACATTTGGAAAAATTCTTTTTAAGAATATTGGTATGCTAACATGGGCAAGACAAATCTCTGCTGTCAAAAAGCTTATTGTGGAAAAAAAGCAAGCAAGCATATTACCATAGATAAGTGCTATGATAATCATTAATGCAGAGTGGCTCCATTCAACCTTAGGGAGAGTGGTCAAGAGACAACCTTCCCAAATGTTGGGGCCTCTAAACTGAGTCCTAAAGAACCCATACTAATTAGCCAAGTCAAAAGTAGTAGGAGTAGAAGAAGAAAAGGGGATTGCCGTGGAACAGCATGCAAGAAGAACCTGAAACAGAAAAGGCATTGAGACATTCAAAGAAAATGAATCAAGTGCTGAGGAGATAAACAGTCCTATTAAAGTGGTCCTGAGTGTCATCCTTGTCCTGAGGCCATGAGGAAAATTTTACACAGTGAGTTACAAAATTAAACTTGAACCTTTCAAAAATCACTCAGTCTTAATATGAAGAATTACAAGTTGGCAAACACCAGAGTCAGGAAGATTTATAACTAATGTACTGGTAACCCTGCTAAGAAGTAGACAGACTTAAGAGGAATTGGATGTGAGGGATAAGAGAAAAAGAGGAATCTGGAATAATTCCCAGGTCTCTGACTTGGCAGGTAGAAGATAGTGGTGCACGGGAGGAAAAGCAGGTTGTGATGACGACATGGGGTGGAGATGGTTATAGGATACCCATGAGGAAATATCAACAGGCACTAGACGCATGTGTGGCCCTGAAGCTCAGGAAAACAAGTCTGGACTAAAACTATAGGAATCAGTACAAGAGTAGTAATGCCCATATTTGAACAAAATAAGCCAGCTCATATGGTTAAATCTCCAGCAAGAAAGTTTTAAACTTACTTTAGCACATTAAAAGCCCAGAACAATTCTTTGCTCTCCACCTATTTTTTTTTTCTTTTTTTTTTCAATTTTTTTTTTATTTTTTTTATTGCATTTTAGGTTTTGGGGTACATGTGAAGAACATACAATATTGTTGCATAGGTACACCCGTGGCAGTGTAATTTTTCAGCTTAACAACAACTGCTATAATAAGACTTTTTTTCCACCCTTACTGAGGTGTGATTTTTTAAAAATTTCAACTTTCATTTTAGATACAGAGGGTACATATGCATATTTGTTACGTGGAAATATCACGTAGTGCTGTGGTTTGAAGTACAGATCCCAACATCTAAGTAGTGAGCATAGCACCCTATAGGTAGATTTTATACCCCTCCTTCCTTCCACCTAATATCCAGAATCTATAGGGAATTGAACAAATCAACAAGCAAAAGAACAAATAACCACATTAAAAATAAGCAAAATACATAAACAGGTACTTCCCAGAAGAAAACATACAAATAACAAACAAGATGTGTAAAAAAAATGCTCAGTGTCACTAATCCTCAGAGAAATGCAAAACGAAACCACAATGAGATACCATCTCATGCCAGTCAGAAAGGCTATTAAGAAAAAGCAAAAAAAAAAAAAAAAAAAACAAACAAAAAAATGCTGGTGAGGCTGTAGAATAAAAAAGGAGCACTTGTACACTGTTGTTGGGAATATGAATTAGTCCAGCTACTGTGGAAAGCAGTCTGGAGATTTCTCAAAGAATTTAAGACCAAACTACCTTTCAACCCAGAAATCTCATTACTTAGTATATACACAAAAGAAAATAAATCATCCTAGTGAAAGCCTCATGCACTTTCAAGTTCATCACTACCCTATTCATAATAGCAAAGACATGAAATCAACACAGGTGCCAATGAAATACTACACAGCCATCAAAAGAATGAAATTATGTCATTGCAGCAACATGGATAGAGCTGGAGACCAGAATTCCTAGCAAATTAATGCAGGAACAGAAAAACCAAATACTGCATGTTTTTACTTAAACCTGAAAGCTGAAAATTGAGCACACATGGACATAAACATGTGGGCAGTAAACATTGTAGTCAAATGGCACTTAAAAAAAGCATTAGTTTCATTATGAAACTTAAGCCCATGTCAATGATCTTGTTAACCTGTTACATTAAAATCCACTCATCTTTCTCACTTGGGAATGGATATTTTTAACATGTATGGTTTTCTGGGAGTGCACTGGTCATTTGGAAAATACTGTTTTGATGTGTTGTTCACATCTTTGAAATGTTGACAGATTTCATTATCCAAAAATAAGAAAGAAAATCGTATTTTTAAATATCACCACTCTTTCCATCAGAAAAGTATTAGGTACTAGTGAGCTGTCAAATTCACAGTGGCAAATACAAATTTTTAAAAATAGAATTTTCTCTACAAGCTCAATTTCTGTCATTGGCAACAAATAATGTTAGTTGTTTACTTTGACAGACAAGCTCATTTCCCTCATTTTCAATAAGATGTCTGCCAGTAATCCCGAAATCAGAAAAATAATGGTTTGTCATTTTTTCAAGGTGAATTAAATTGTCTTCTATAAAAACACCAAACACCTACTGATTTTCCTTACAACTCACATGATTTCACAAGTGCTTTTCTTGAACTAAGCATTGCACATCATTATGCTAAAGTAAGTATGCATAGTCTTTTTCATCAGAGTTCTTTTCATCTAAAGAACATGTACTTCAGGTCAAAACTAATAAAGCATAATTTGAATTCCTTCATCATGGACATTCTTCAGTGAAACGACATTATTTTTTCTTAAGTAGTTGACAGTCAACAAGGCAGTAACTAATAGTACAGCTGGCGCCACTGTTGATTCATGCTATGAAGCTATTTTGCACCATCCAAACAAATTTCAGTGCAATGAAAAAGGCAACTATCTTAGTTTTCAAAAACTCAGGGTAGTAAAAACATCTTCATTTTATCATGAAAATAATTTTCAACTCACGGACTTGTTGGACGTCAGGACCCCCATTGATTCAGAGACCATATGTGGGGCACAGAAGGACTACTTGCCTGTAAGGATTTAAAACACTAAGTATATTATATGCAGATCTAATAAACATTATATTGCAATCATAAAGTTCATTATTTTGCTTCTTTGAAAAATAAAATGCAGATACATTTAAAAGTGCAACAGAATGTAAAGGAGCTATTTGTATTATTCTTTTCTAATTAACAAATACAGAAATGAAAATATCATATAGCAACCCTTGGAATTCATGTTAAATGTCAAAATTGTTCATCTTCTTTAAAAAGTCAAGAACTAGGAAATTTGCTGCTTGCAATGATATTTTCAAACTTGCTTCTCAAAATGAGTTCCATAGATCAAAATCTTTGCATCACTTCAGATAGAAATTAAGTATGTCAAGCTCTACTTCAGACCTATCAAGTAGACTCCATTTTACCAGGGTACCCAGGTGATTCAGCTGCACATTCAAGTTTGAGAAGTCATGTTACTTTGTGACAAAGAGAACAATCTTTTAAATTCCTCTCTGATTCCTTCATTCTTCCATTCATTTAGTAAACTACCTATTTTCTGAACAACTACAGTGAGTCTATCTTGTGGTAGGCACTAAGATTGCCATTAAATATGTCAGTGGAAAACATTTAGCCCTTATTTTTAAGAGGAAACAGCAAGAATTTTCACTAAATAGTACAGAAAGGGTCTTTCCTTTTCTATAAGGAGGAGAATCTTCTCCAATAATCTCTACAAAGGAAGATTTGCACTGAGTTTATTACTCATGCAGATAATAACCCCAACCACATTCTTTGCAGGGTGGGACATTTAAAAAACAGATAATGTGTGATTGGATATAAGTGAAAGTAAAATAACAATACTTAGCTAAATACCATCATGTACCCATGTTAAATAACAGTCTTCACTCCCACCTACTCTTCAGAAGAATTGAGCAGTGTATTATTGGAATCACAACTCAGTTTTAAAGAATTTAAGACATAGGGGTTTTCTTTGAAGGCTTTGGGGAAAATCACTGTTGTTTTCTTTGTAGCTTTTTCTCAGGAATATTCTCAAGTTGTAAAAGACAACCAGGAACCAAGTAGGAAATGATAGGATTAGACAATAAATACTGAATCATGAACACTTCTTCTTGTGACAATGCTTTTCATTTGACAGAAGCAACCTCTTTAATGGAGAAAAGCTGTCAATCCGCTATGTAGTTACTGAGATTAGCAAAGAGGTTGATGTGATATCACCCTGAATCATTCTTTTAAACCTCAGGGAATGCTGGCAATTTTGCCATTTAAAACCCAAAGTACCTAAGATAAAAAGCTAAGTAATATTACCTCCACAACTGCTGGAAAGCTAGCAAATGACCTGTATCTCCACACTGTTTAAATGGATATTTTTACAGAATGAGTTGTCTAGGTGGGAAGTGTTGGCTCTAATAGCAAAGAAAAAAAATCTTTCCTTCTCCTTTCCTCTGCCCCAACCCCACTTTCACGTGTAAACTTAAACTAATAAGTTTCAGCACATAACCCATCCTTGCCAGGAAAAGTAGCTGAGTAAGTTGTTGCTATCACTAGGTTGCCCCCTAGCCAAAGTAAAAATTCACATACTGGACATAAGGAGGACCTGAGCTTTGAGTTGGTCTGACAGAGGTATCTTTCCATTCTTTAATTCCGATATTGACTAAAAATAAATTGACCCAATCTTCTCTTAGTTCAAGAAGATTAGGGCATGACATACAAAAAACCTTTAAAATTAAAGATAGAAATAAAAGCAAAAACAAGGGCAGATAAATCAAATTCAGATGGTGACATTGAAACAGAATTATTGAATCTCTAGAATAAGGAACAAGTTTCCTCCCCTGCTTGAGAGTTGCATCCTAATTATTTATAAGAATTAAATACATTTAATTAAAAAAAATAAGAAATTTAAAGAAATTGAACACTTGCAGCTGCTGCTTGGTTACTGAAGTTGCTGGTACAAATTAGAGGTATTACTGTGTGTTTCTGTGTGTCTGTGTGTGTAAATAAATTTCAACAACCTCTGTCCTCTGTTCTTTTCAACCTGAAAGCCCTAAACTGAAATAGAAGTAATCGAGAGTAGTAATTAAGTTTGTCCTATACAAAACTGTGGAGGTGGGGGGCGTGTTTTCCAATAGAACTACCACAGCCTTGATGCCTTCCCTCTAGTGTGCACACAGCACCTTAGTAGAGGAATAGGAGGGTAAAGGCCTGGCAATTACTTCCTTTGATAACAAGTCCACAGTCACTTCAATAGTATGTTATTTTTTAATTTAATATGGCTTGTCCATTAAGCAGTAATCTAACCAAACTCTGTCCAAGCATTTTCTGCAGGTGACCAGCTGCACTATGCCCCGCAATGGTGGTTCTCAAATGCAGTGGGTCCTTAGAGAGCAATGTAGTCACCTTAAGTAGAAGCATTCTGAAGTCCCATCTATTGAGTTCAAAAATTTAAGAGATTTTATTCTGTGAGTCTGGGAAGTTGACCAAGGAATATTCATTTTAAAAAGCATCCAAGATGATGATGTCATAAGTGATCCAGGGGAAAGTTTATTGGAACACAATATTTCAGATTCATCTTTATCAAAATACAAAGAGAAGCTAAGGTTTGAGCTATACTGTGTGGAAAATCTGCATTCTTGAGAAGCTAATTTTCAGTGTGCTGGCTGGTAACAGAGAAAATAATTACAGCTTTGCACTCTTCTAGGCAATTTCCCGCTCTTTAAGATATGGATCCAAAATGCCATTAAACTACTTGCTAGCTTGGGGCAATTCCATATGGTTAGAAGAAACATCCTTAGCACTGGCCCTCTTAGTGGTACATAGTGCCAGTATGTAGCACTGGTATCTTTAGGTTATACCAAGCTGCTGAGGACAGGCTGCCAGCTAATGTGTTACTTTCTAGTGATGCATGTTTTCTTCTTTTATCCTGAGGTAGTTTAGGTCTTTGGAAATATGCATAAGATGTTAAGATGCTTTCTCTCTTAGGGAACTCTCTCTATCTCTGCGTAAATTATGCAGCATAAGTAGTTCCAATCTAGTGTTGCTTGTGTAAAATGCTTTTATTTCTCACAATTATTCTTTTTAATACTATTGTTAACTAGATAATTTTTCTGTTCAAATAGTTTTATGTTCCCTTTATAACAACAGGAGACTTTTCAAATGTCACAAGGAGCCTGGTTTGCTAACATCCTTTTGCCCCTTCTTTTTAACAAGATGTTTGTTGCTTCTAAAATCTAAATCATTAAAAAATGATAATAATGATGACCATGCCACAGAATAATCCATTAATTGACCAACAAGACAACAAATGACTCTAGCTTCGAAATGTCTTTAAACATTTGGAGAGAGGAATGGTAGTGAAAAACTTGTCAAAATTATGGTTAGTAAATTAGAATGCTTATGAAATAAGTTTGCAAATTCAATCAGAACTCAACCAATTTCGGTAGTAGAGACGTGCTGAAATTTGGGCTACCTGATGTTTCAGGTTGTAATGCTCTGTTCAGGTACAATGCGAGCTGCAACAGTAAATATGAAAAACGCCATTGCGATACCATCTCACACCAGTTAGAATGGCGATCATTAAAAAATCTGGAGACAACAGATGCTGGAGAGGATGTGGAGAAATAGGAACACCTTTACACTGTTGGTGGGAGTGTAAACTAGTTCAACCATTGTGGAAGACAGTGTGGCAATTCCTCAAGGACCTGGAAATAGACATTCCATTCGACCCAGCAATCCCATTACTGGGTATATATCCAAAGGATTATAAATCGTTCTACTACAAGGACACATGCACACGAATGTTCATTGCAGCACAGTTTACGATAGCAAAGACCTGGAACCAACCCAAATGCCCATTGAAGATAGACTGGACAGGGAAAATGTGGCACATATACACCATGGAATACTATGCAGCCATCAGAAACGATGAATTCGTGTCCTTTGTAGGGACATGGATGAACCTGGAAACCATAATTCTCAGCAAACTGACACAAGAACACAAAATCAAACACCGCATGTTCTCACTCATAGGCGGGTGTTGAACAATGAGAACACATGGACACAGGGAGGGGAGCACTACACACTGGGGTCTGTTGGGGGTAAATAGGGGAGGGACAGTGGGGGGTGGGGAGTTGGGGAGAGAGAGCATGGGGAGAAATGCCAGATATAGGTGAAGGGGAGGAAGGCAGCAAACCACACTGCCATGTGTGTACCTATACAACAATCTTGCATGTTCTTCACATGTACCCCAAAACCTAAAATGCAATAAAAAATAAACAATCACATTAAATTAAAAAAAAGAAAAACGCTCTTAGCTTACCTTGAGGAGTTCATGGGTGGAGATAACAATGAGCTACATAAAGAACTCAGTGTGAGCAAAGCTCATAGGAAAAACTTCTTAGGGTTATGTTAGCTGGAATCCTTGGTTGCAATCTAAAACCAGTGTCCATTGACCTAATCAGAACAGAAATTTACTGGCACAATGTTGAATGTCATTGATAAGAAGAAAGCACTTTGTTCTGAGTTGATCAGGTGAAGCATATTTTCTTGTTGTGGTAATTCTTGTTGATACTAAACTAGTGAAGAAATCACAATGCTGAATTAGAAGCTGTCATGTATATTTCATTTTTGAAAGATGTCAGTGACATATATAAGACAAGGTCAAACATGGACCCTATTAGAGGGCAGCCTTCCTCCTGCATCCATGCCCACTTAATCATTAAGACAAACATGTCTTCTGTGTAGCTCTTTTTCCACTGATTTGTGAAGGCTACAGCTTTTCTTCACATTAGAGTGTCGATATATAAGATGTCTTTTAGGCTATCTGGTAGGACAAAAATATATAGATCAGGCTGGCAGAGACTTGTTTTTAAGTTGTTACAACTGATTTAGATTACATGTGGCTCTTGATCATAATACATTTCATTCATTTCTCCTTATTTTGCTCTCGCAGTTCTTATAACTCAGTCAGATTTAAAGGGATGGGTTAATTATTAATAGAATTAAATTATGTCTTTTCCCTCACCTGTGTCCATTTTATTACTGTTTTGTTTTTTTAATTTAGGGAAATTACCTTAAAATAAGTTTCTGGAAAAAGATTTCTGTTTTTCAGAAAACAACAGCGTAATAATGGTAAGTCATCAACATGACCTGACATTAAGGATTTTAATCAAGAATAGATGAGAAGATAGCATATTAAGGGAATTGTAGATGTGCACTTACACACATGCATGTGCACATCCACACCCTTATATTTCACATGACTCTTCTCTTTTTTGTTCTTTCTATACAGCTTGGAAACTTAAGGGTAGTTTTCTAAACAGCTACCAGGTATATTTTAAAACACCAGATTGAGTAAGAAGTAAATCAGAGGAAGGGTAATATATAGTATGGCTCTTGTGTATTTTTATTATCTGAACTAGTAACAACAAAATGAATTCTAAGATATCTGGCCCACTAGCCCAGATATCTGAGTCATATTTCAAAGAAGGACTACAGGCATAAATATTCAGATGGGATATTGATAGGTTCTGATGCCTTAATTTGGGTCTACTATTTAGTTCAAGAATTAAGAGTTAGTAGAGATGTAATCTATGAACACTCATCATTGATTTAGTAGACATATTATTTAATGTTCTGTAGAAATAAATTCTAATACTGCTTAGTTGATTTGTTTTCCATATAGAATCATTTTCATACATTTGTAAGATAATGTTTGATGGATTATTTTTCTTCTAGAGGAATCATTTATATTTCTAAGAATATTGCTGACAATTCTTTGTTTTTCTGTGACATACAAAACATTTCACAAATTGTATTATGTAAAAGTTTAAATCATACAGTCTACCGTTGGAGAAACCCTCTTTGAGGAAGGTAAATCAAATGTATCACCAACATATGTTAGCTTTCATCTTTGCAACAAATTTACTCTCCATTATTCTCAAACAATTAAAATATTCTAGTAAAATAAGCTAACTCTATAATTAAGATTCAATTCCACATGATTACATGTAAAATCATAATGTATATAGCTTCCTATCACAGAAATATATACAAAACCAGATTTTCAAATTATAAAGTGTATAATTGATGTAAAATAGAGGTTAAGCTGATATTAACACATTTAACACTTGCAAATTAGTTTTGGAAACAATAGAAAATAGACTAAAGTGAATGCTTAGGCTACAAAACTCTTAAAAGACTTTTAGTATCTGCAAGTTCTAACACGCTAAAGGAGGTCACATCACTTATTAAATGTGTGGAAATATAAGTAACCTGTGTGTTATGAATTAGCTCACATAAAATAAATTCCTTTTGATTTGTTTCATGAACCAATGGTATGTGCTTTCATTAATATAAAACCTAGTGTATGTCCTCTGCGATACACACTTCCATGTGATGGTCTACGATGCATAAAAACTTTAACTGCTGTAACTTAAATACTATCTGATTCTACTATGGTAGGTGAGTTCAGAACAGACATTTATGAATTTCAATTTTACGAGAATTACCACCACTGATACATAAAGGGACTCCAGCTTCCCTTTAGTACTTTAGATTTGGATGCCAAGACTGTTGGAAACAAACATAGTCAATGATATTTTCTTATTATCCTCAAGACATCTTTTTATTGCTCCTATTCCTTAACCTATATGGGTTTTAATAAAGCGAAGTGATAACAGCCATCCCAGTGTCCTACAATACAGTTCAGTTACGACTGATTCTTTGTGGCAATTTACCAGTCCCAGTGCTAGGTCATTTCATATCATTAGCTTTCTAATAAAAATACTCTTTAGTTGAGAAGTAGGTCAGGGGAAGGCTAATAAAAGAGCAGGAGAAAGAAGAGATAAAAGCATGAAAGCATCTGGGAATATACTAAAATCGACTGAATTGTACACTTTGAGTGGAAGAATTGTATAGTATTGGAACTATGTCTCAATAAACTGTTTTGAAAAAAGCATAGAAAGGGCAGGAAAGTGTCCAGTGGCAGGGGGAGTGGAGGATTTTGGAAAAAGCCACAATAATTTTGGTAAATGGTTAGCATGAACACCTCAGGCTCAATTTATATTGTTCCCATTCCAGTTTGTAACTATATGCATTACAATAAAAGTAATCAACTTTTAAACGATATATCAGTGGCATATTCACTTCTTTAATATTCGTTTTAGAGTTCTTTATATTAAGTAATAAAAATAGCAAATATTAATCGCTGTAAATATATATTTTGGGTCTCTATCAAACCAATTATGAAACTAAGAAGATAATAAAGATTGTTTCTTTTCTATCTTTTTCAGTTAAATGGTTCCTTTAGTTTACTATTATATTCTTGCATTATAATTGTCCTTTTTTAACCCAACATTCTCCAAATTATTTTTAAAAATCTGTCTTTTTATTAATGTGTCCATTATTTTTAGGTAGTAGGAATTAAATAATGATATGTGATTAAAGAATAGTTAAGACATACAAAATGGGAATTAATTAATACGATTGAAATATTTACTTTAAGAAATAAAATATGATGTCAACATTTGTTACTTTGACTTTAAATTCAGTGTTTGCCCTTACCTGGCCTTTTTTTAAAATATTTTTTTGCTACTCTATAACAATTTTAACTGATACGTTTGTTGAACAATAACCTTCAGAAATTAATATACTGAAAGTTACGATAACTGTCAATGACAAATAGAAAAAAAGTCTAAATATAAATTAAATTTTGCACTTTCTAATTATTAGTAATCTTATAAACCTCTAGTGTGGCTACAGTTTAGAGAATCACTACAGAGGGCTTGCATAGGTTTCATATTTTTCCACAGTGGATTAGAGCAAAAAAGATCCTTGGCAATTCTAAAGTAACTCTGAAGAGGAGTACAAAGGATCTCAAAAATTTTGAGTAATAGCTTTGTTTTGGTGCGTACATACTTCAGATACTGGAAGAAGTTGAAAATTTAGGCTTAAAAATTCATTTGAACTCTGCAGGTATCTTCAAATGCTAAGACATTTCATTGCGTATAAACCCAGCCTAGAGTTCAGTAAGTTCATCAACACTTACTGAATGCCTGTGTCTTCTTCTTCAGAAATAATGAATTTAATAGAGTATGGCTTTTTAAAAATTATTTAAAAAGGTTCAATATAGTCTTTGCAAATACTAAACCAGTGGTTAACTATTTAATGATCGAATGAATTACAATATATCATTTGCTTCACTGTACGCTAAGATATATATCATAGAGAATTAAGGCCACTGGGAATAATGTCTTATAATGGCATGTAAGCCATGCCAGGTTTTAACCCATTATCAGGATATTAGCCTGAATTATATGAAGGGGCTCTTGTGGGTACCATAAGGTAGAATGTACACTAATGGAGGCAAGAATTCCAAAATGTGATTGGATTGGATGCTTTTATACACTTAATTTTATGACTTCATTTTCTCTGTTACATCATCAACTTCTATATTAACAGATAATTTACAAAGATAAGCATCTCTTAATCAGAGCATTTAGTGGAAGTAAGTAGGCATGTCTTAATGCACATTCATTATCAGTCAGCTAAAAATGAATCAGCATGACTGTTCACAGTTCACGATGATCTAGTCGAAGTTCTCTGAATCTATATAAAATGAATTTTTAAGGTAGATTATTTAAAAAGGATATTTGGAAGTGGCTATTTCAGAGGTGGCTTATAATGTTAGAGATTCTTATAATAATTACATATTTAATGAAAACATGGTACAATTATTACTGCAGTGGATACAGCATGTGTTTGGCCATTGCCATTATAATACCACTTAATGTAAAATCAAAGTAACCAGTTGGCAGTGAAGTATCAGAATAAACTGTCTAAACATTATACAATTTCATAAGTAACTATTTTGTAACTTAACTCTTTTTCATTACTGCAGTCAAAAACAACTATGCAATCAAGCATTTTGAAAGAAAAATCATATTTCACAAAACAGTAAAATGTAAAAACCTTCCTGGTGCTTGCCAACGCACCCTACAAATGTCAATAACAGTTTTTATAGTACACAGTGACTGTAGTATAGAAGATCACAAAGACAAGTGCTATAAAATACTTCAGCTTTTTAAAAATGTTTTTTGTTGTTTGTGGGCCTGATTGTGTGTGTGTGTGTGTGTGTGTGTGTGTGTGTGTGTGTGTGTGTGTGTACAGAAAATGTCTTTTTTTCCTTGGGTTTTGTTGTTACCAAAAATAAAATTCCACAAAATTATTAAACTAAATTAGCTTATATTTTCTGAGCAAATAAGACTAAAGAAGAGAGTCTGTAATAAACTTTAAAAGACTAAAGTTTCAAGTGGAAAGAATTTTATAATGGCATAAAAATGACATTCTGCCCTCCTATCATTATTCTGAAGTTATAATTACATTCTTCCCGAAATGAATGCGTAATACTTAGCTAAGGACGCGCACAATTTTTTTTTTAAATATTTAAAAGTGAGTAGCACTCTTACATACAGAGGCAACAGGCATTAGAAATATTGTGGGTTCAGTCCCAGACCACCACAAGAAAGTCAATATCACAATAAAATAAGTAAGAAGCTTTTTGGTTTCTCAGTGGAAGTAAAAGTTGTGTTTACACTAATTGTCTTCTATTTTGTCCTGCAGCATTATGTCTAAAGAAACAGTTTACATACCTTAATTTTAAATGCTTTATTGCAAAAAATATATATATGAAACTTCAGCAAGTTATAATCTTTTTTTCTGGTAGAGGATTGATGGCTGCTGACTGATCAAGGTGGTGGTTGCTGAAGACGAGGGTGGCTGCGGCAGTTTCTTAAAAAGTACAACAACAAAGTTTGTCACATAAATTGACTCTTCCTTTCACAACAGTATGCTTTTCTGTAGCATGGGATGCTTCTCAGAAGTTTATTCACAGTAGAAGTTCTCTCAAATTTGGAGTCAATCCCCTCAAATTCTTCATGTTTCATCAACTAAGCTTATTTATTATTTTAAATATTTTGTTGTCATTTCAACAATGTTCATAACACCTGTATCAAGAGTAGATTATATGCCAAGAAACCACTTTCTTTGCTTATCTATGAGAAGCAGCTCCTCATCTGTTCAAATTTTATCCTGAGATTTCAGCAATTCAGCCACATCTTCAGACTCCACCTCTAATTCTAATTCTCTTGCTATTTCCACTATACCTGTAGTTACTTCCTCCAAGGAAGACTTGAACCCCTTAAAGTCACCCAATAAGGTTGGAATCTACTTCTTCCAAGTTCCTGTTGTTGATATTATAACTTGTTTCACAATTGCTCTTAACAATGTCTGGAATGGTGAATCCTTTTTAGAAGGTTTTTAATCTACTTTGCCCAGATCCATTAGGAGAATAACTATTAATATCTATATCAGTTATGGCCTTATAAAACATATTTCTTAAACATAAAACTTGAAAATTGAAATTACTCCTTTATCCATGGGCTTCAGAATGGATGGATGTTGTGTCCTCAGGCATGATGACAACATTAATCTCCTTGTACCACTCCATCAGAGAGTTTGAGTGAAAAGGTGCATTGTCAATGAGGAGTAATATTTTGACAGGAAAGATTTTTCTGAGGAGTAGATCTCAAAAATGGACTTAAAATATTCATTAAATAGATGTGCTGTCATTTAGGCTTCATTGTGTCTTTTCTAGTTCACAGACAAAGTAGATTTATCAGTATTCTTAAGGGTTCTGGAACTTTTGGAATGGTAAATCAGCATTGGCTTTAACTTAAAGTCATCAACTGCATTAGCCTCCAACAAGAAAGCCAGCCTTTCTGTTGAAGCTTTGAGGCCAGGCATAGACTTTACTCACATTGTGAAGGTCCTGGATAACATCTTCTTTCAATAGAAGGCTGTTTCGTCTACGTTGAAAACCTGTCAATTACTGAAGCCATCTTCATCAATGATCTTAGCTGGATTTTCTGGACAACTTGCTGCAGCTTCTAACACCAGCACTGGCTCCTTTATGTTGCACGTTTATGTTATAAACACAGTTTCTTTCTTTACACCTCACCAGCCAAACTCTGCTAGTTTCCAAGTTTTCTTCTACAGTTTCCTTATCTCTTTCAGTCTGCATTGAATTGAAGAGAGTTAGGACTTGTTCTGAGCTAGGCTTTGGTTTAAGGAAATGTTGTGGCTGATTTGATTTTGTTTTAAGACTATTAAAGCTTTTCCATATCTGCCATAAAGCTATTTTTCCTCCTTATCACTTGTATCTTCACTGGAGTAGCACTTTGGATTTCTTTAAAAACGTTTCATTTGAATTCACAACTTGGTTAACTGTGGTACAAGAGGTCCAGGCATTATTCTATTTAGGTTTTCAACATGCCCTTATCACTACACTTAATCACTTTTACAACTTTAATAATTTGATTAAAAGTAGGATATGTGTGAAATTTTCTTTCACTTTAACATTCAGAGACCATTAAAGCATTATTAATTGGTCTAATTTTAATATTATAGTCTCTCATAGAAGAGGGAGGTCCAAGAAAGTAGAGATGGGGGAACTGCAGGAACACACACAGCATTGATCACAATTGGCATCTTATAAGAGTTCAGTACATAGTGCTCCAAAATAATTACAATGGTAACATCAAAGATCACTTATTAAAGATCACTGTAACAGATATAATATAGAGATTATCTCAATAGATGCAGAGAAGGCCATCAACAAAATTCAACAGCCCTTTATGCTAAAAATTCTCAATAAACTAGGCATTGACAGAACATATCTCAAAATAATAAAAGTTATTTATGACAAACCTACAGCCAATATCATACTGAATGGGCAAAAACTGGAAGCATTCCCTGAAATCTGGCACTAGACAAGGATGCCCTCTCTTACCACTCCTATTCAATATACTATTGGAAGTTTTAGCCAGAGCAATCAGGCAAAAAAAAAGAAATAAAGGTATTCACTTAGAAACAGAGAAAGTCAAATTGTCTCTATTTGCAGATGGCATGATTGTATATTTAGAAGACCCTATGATCTCAGCCAAAAATCTCCTTAAACTGATAAGCAACTTCAGCCAAGTCTCAGGATACAAAAAAAAAAAGTGCAAAAATCACGAGCATTCTTATACACCAATAACAGACTTCAAGAGAGCCAAATCAAGAACGAACTGCCATTCACAATTGCTACAAAGAGAATAAAATACCTAGGAATATAACTAACAAGGAACGTAAAGGACCTCTTCAAGGAGAACTACAAACCACTGCTCAACGAAATAAGAGAGGACACAGATAGATGGAAAAGCATTCCATGTTCGTGTTTAGGAAGAATCAATATCATGAAAATGGCTATACTGCCCAAAGTAATTTATAGATTCAATGCTATCCCCATCAAGCTACCAATGATGTTCTTCACAGAACTGGAAAGAAAAACACCTTAAATTTCTTATGGAACCAAAAGAGAGCCCGCATAGCCAAATCAATTTTAAGCAGAAAGAACAAAGCTGGAGGTATAATGCTACCTGATTTCAAACTATAGCATAAGACTACAGTAATCAAAACAGCATGGTACTGGTACCAAAACAGAGATATAGACCAATGGAACAGAACAGAGTCCTTGGAGGCAACGTCACACATCTACAAACATCTGATCTTTGACAAACCTGAAAAAAACAAGCAATGGGGAAAGGATTCCCTGTTTAATAAATGGTGTTGGCAAAACCAGCTAGCCATGTGCAGAAAGCAGAAACTGGACCCCTTCCAGACACCTTACACTAAAATTAACTCCAGGTGGATTAAAGATCTAAACACAAGACCTAACACTATAAAAACCCTAGAAGAAAACCTAGGCAAAACCATTCAGGACATAGACATAGTCAAGGACTTCATGACTAAAACACCAAAAGCATTGGCAACAAAGGCCAAAATAGACAAATGGGATATAACTAAACTCCAAAGCTTCTTCACAGCAAAAGAAACAATCATTAGAGTGAACCAGCAACCAACGGTATGGGAAAAAATTTTTGCAATCTACCCATCTGACAAAGGACTTACATCCAAAATCTGCAAGGAACTAAAACAGATTTACAAGAAAAAAAACAAACAAACTCATTCAAAAGTGGGTAAAGGATATGAACAGACACTTTGCAAAAGAAGACATATATGAGGCCAACAAACATATGAAAAAATGCTCATCATCACTGGTCATTAGAGAAATGCAAATATAAACTACATTGAGATACCATCTCACACCAGTCAGAATGGCGTTCATTAAAAAATCTAGAGACAACAGATGCTGGAGAGGATGTGGAAAAATAGGAACACTTTTACACTGTTGGTGGGAGTGTAAATTAGTTCAACCATTGTGGAAGACAGTGTAGCGATTCCTCAAGGACCTAGAAATAGAAATTCCATTTGACTCAGCAATCCCATTACTGGGTATATATCCAAAGGATTATAAATCGTTCTAAGGACACATGCACAGGTATGTTCATTGCAGCATTGTTTACAATAGCAAAGACTTGGAACCAACACAAATCCCCATCGATGATAGAATGGACAGGGAAAATGTGGCACATATACACCATGGATTACTATGCAGCCATAAAAAATGGTGAGTTTGTGTCCTTTGTAGGGACATGGATGAACCTGGAAACCATCATTCTCAGCAAACTGACACAAGAACAGAAAACCAAACACTGCATGTTCTCACTCATAGGCAGGTGTTGAACAATTAGAACACATGGACACAGGGAAGGGAGCATCACACACTGAGGTCTGTTGTTGGGGACTAGGGAAGGGACAATGGGGGATAGGGAGTTTGGGGAGAGATAACATTGGGAGAAATGCCAGATATAGGTGATGGGGATGGAGGCAGCAAACAACATTGCAATGTATGTACCTATGCAACAAGCCTGCATGTTCTTCACATGTACCCCAGAATCTAAGATGCAATATATATATATATAATAAAAAATAAAATAAACCATTCAAATACAAAAAAAAAATCTCAATAGAATTGCTACAAACCTTTAATTTGTAAAGAAAAATACAATATCTGCAAAGTGCAATAAAGCAAAGTAAAAGAGATATACCTGTAGTCTAAAACTTTGTAGCCACAAAAGATAAAAATCCACGCTAGCAAACTCAAGAAGAGACAGACTTTAAAATATCTGCAAAATTGAGGTTAGAAAATCACGGACATTAAGAATCCTTTAATTTGAGAATAATTTGTGCTTTGAGTGTCTCAAAAAATTTATACTCATATTTCTATTCAGAATGAGTTTAAACTGGCTTGATGTAGACTAAAATATTTAAAAAATTCTACCTTCAATTTATCATTAAAGAAGAATTTTTACAAGTATTTTTAGCACTTATAGAGAATGGCAAATTAATAATTTAATGTATTTTAACTTGAAGGCTTAATATTTTTATAATCTTAAGTAATGCCCGTGGTTCACAAAAACAAAAACAATAATGAGCTGAAATTATACTTTAACCCAATGGGTCAGAGATGTGTTCACTATTAGAGGAAAGTGCTGTAGAATTTAAAATACAAAAAGAATATTTCCTTTCACCAAGTGATAAAATCTACAAAGAAAAAAATAGTCAAAATCATGCTATACGGAGTAAAGTATTTTTTTGTTTTTTTTTTCAAATGAACTGGAAATAAGTGATGAGCAGGTTACAGATTGATAATACTATAAACTAGAAATCCAGCGAAGTGTGCTAAAAGTGACATTTGAGCTAGTCCTTGCTGAATATATAAATTGACTAATAAAAGCTCTTTCTGGCTTAAAGAACAAGAAAACAGAAGCACCATTGCAGGGCATAAAGAAATTTGAGTAGAAATCAGGAAGTAAAATGTTTCTAATTCTATTTCACCAATGGTAGTCTACAGATATGCCTAGACATGATGGCGTTACTTCCTAGGTGAGCATATTGTCAATTGAAAACAACCTGTTGAAATTACCTTTAATTATACCCGAACAACTCAACATTATAGTTTAGCCTTCCCTGTTTGAAACATGCTAAGAACATTTAAATTAGCCTACAGTTGAGCAAAATCATCTGGCAACAGTACGCTGAAGACTATTGGCAGCTTACCCTTGTCCTTGCCTGGCAGACTGAGAGCTACAGTTCACTGCAGCTGCCCTGCATGGCAGGAGAGTATCTCATCGATAAGATATTATTATTTATTTATTCAATCTCTTCACTATTTTGAGTGCTAACTTTCAATACCTTTGTATTTTAAGCCTAATTTTCAATCATAACAACACACTAAAACTTCAATAGTGGAAGATTATTTTATGTTCCATGTATCAAATAATATGATTAAAGATTTTCAACTCATTTTATACAAAACTTAACA
The DNA here is from genome assembly GCA_004027715.1 of Plecturocebus donacophilus. Taxonomy (NCBI): domain Eukaryota; kingdom Metazoa; phylum Chordata; class Mammalia; order Primates; family Pitheciidae; genus Plecturocebus; species Plecturocebus donacophilus. The sequence goes on along the minus strand of PVKP010019811.1, from coordinate 8,575 downwards.
AAATTTTGAGTATTCTTTTACAAAAGGAAATATACCTTATGTCTTTAGGTTACTACAATTTATTTAAAAGTAACCATTTACACTCTCAAAACTTGGTTAAATTTATTTGGTGATAGCAAAGTGAAAGCACATATCACAGATACTTAAGTATAATTTGCATTAAATATCAGCTTTATCATCAGATACAGAGAACAATTATTCTGAATATGTATGTATATAAATTTTGAAAACTCTATTTTGTTTCTATTGGTAAAATTTTTCAGTTTAAATGCAATTGTGAGTTCTAAGGACACAGGTTTCATAAATTTTTAATTTTGTAGAAATATTATTTTTCCACAGAACATGTGTTCAACAAAAATTTGTATTTATATAATCAACAACAAAATAAATTATTTTACCTTCAATGTTGAAATTTAAATCTATGTTTATAAGAACACTCACAATAATAAACACTAAATAATGAATAATGACATGGATGAAATCAATCAAAAAGTATTAGAATTAACTTACTGATTTTCATCTTAAACCGTCTGAACTGACCTATAGAATCTGACATCTATTCAATGATGCAAAGTTCAACTTGTAATGGAAGGACATATTAACATCTAATCTTGCAATTTTAATCTTGATCATAAGAAAACTTGAAATGAGTGACATTAATTTGAGGCACAGTTATTGGATCTAAATAAAAAATTTGTACTTCATATAGTGATGAATTAAGTCAGCTTTCTGCACATGCAAGTGTTAAATTACTATCTACATCTCAATTATTTTGAAATATATAGTAAATATATATTGATACTTTGCCAGTAGATTTGTATCTTCTGATTTTCATATAATCAGTAACTTCACTATAGCCCTTGGGGTAGAGGATAAGTGTCAAAGTTTAGGCCAATTTTTATTGGTTATCAAATTTGTTTAGGAACTAAAATCCAATACTAATGTTTAATTCATATGTGCTATTTCTTTTTTCACCTTGAGAGGCAGGATCCAAAACTCTGTCTCAGATCTGACTTTCTTTGTCTACCACCTACTTTGGCATACAAAAGGATTTATCCATCAAGATCTCCTTTTTCTATGTCTCTCACTCTCATAGAAGAGTAACTCAGGCAGCTAAGTCTTCAGGTGATTCTAATCCAGGTATTCTTCTGAATTGTCTGTGGGCTTCTCTATACCCAGCTTGAACTGGTCAAAAAGATTCATCATAGGCAGTATAGCCTTTGGAGTCTGGGGATCTATTCTTGGCCCACAAAAGACCACAATGGCTCTCAGGGCAGTTGAATCTGCGCTTGACTATGCCTCCACTCTGGTACCATCTGATGCCACCCCCACTAGCACTGCCTCCAACGCAGCCAGAGAGGTAAAATCTGGCCATTTTTCCTCTCCATGAAAAACCTCTTCTCCACCCACCCAAACCAGGATTCTATTGTATGCTAATGTATAAATAACACTAGGTATTTGTATATAAATCACGAGCATCTGTTCTCATTAATAAATTCAGAAGTGGTCTTTTTTTACTTAAAGGGTGGTGATGTCACTTGGGCTAGCGCTAATGTAAAGTTTGCGTTTGCAGTCAAATTAAACTCACATAAAACAAACGGAAATAGTTCTGTGAAATCTTTGGTTTTCTGCTGTACCAATAGGTAACAAAATGGCCCGATGGTCCCTAGTATAGACGTAAGGGCATCTAACAGTGAACAATATGAAATAGAAATCAAGAAAGTAATCCCATTTACAAAAGCTACAAATAAAATAAAATACTTACAAATTAATTTAACTGAAAAAGGGGACAAAATCTCTACGATAAATAATGTAAAGCATTGATCCAAGAAATTGAAGACACAGAAAACTAAAGACAATTCATGTTCATGGATTGGAAGAATCACTATTGTTAAAATGTCCATACAAATTGTCCTAAAGCAATCTACAGATTTAATATAATCTCTATCAAAATACCAGTGACATTCTTCACAGAACTAATAAAAACAATCCTAAAATTTATATGGAAAAACAAAAGACACAGAATAGCTAAAGCTATCTTAATCAAAAAGAGCAAAACTGAGGGAATCACATTGTTTTACCTTAAATTATACTACAGAGTTATAGTAACCAAAATGGCACAGTACTGGCATAGAAAGAGACATATAGACCAATGGGACAGAAAAGAAAACTCAGAGCTAAATGCATACCCATCTACAATGAACTTCATTTTGACAAAGCACCAATAACTTACATTGGGGAAAGGAGTCTCTTTCATAAATGGCTCTGGGACAACTGGGTAACCATATGCAAAATAATAAAACCAGACACCATCTCTTGCCATATACAAAGATCAGGTAAAATGGATTAACAACTTAAATTTAAGACTGCAGACTATCAAACTACTACAAGACAACCTTGGAGACACTCTCTAGGATACTGGAATGGGCAAATATATCTTGAATAATACCCCACAAGCACAGGCAACCAAAACAAAAATGGACAAATGGGATCACATCAAGTTAAAAGCTCCTGCACAGCAAAGGAAGCAATCAAAAAAGTGAGGAGACAATCCACAGAATGGCAGAGAATATTTGCAAACTACCCATCTGGCAAGGGATTAATAACCAAAGTATATAAGAAGTTCAAACAATTTCATTGGACAAAATCTAGTAATCCAATTTAAAAATGGACAAAAGACCTGAGTAGACATTTCTCCAAAAGAAAAGACTTATAAATGGCAAACAGGTATGCGAAAAGGTATTCAACTTCATTGATCATCAGAGAAATGCAGCTCAAAACTATGTATTATCTTAACCTAGTCAAATGGCTTTTATCCAAAAGACATGCAATAACAAATCCTGGTAATAATGTGGAGGAAAGGAAACTCCTGTACACTGTTAGTGGGAATGCCAATTCGTACAGCCACTACAAAGAACAGTTTTGAGGTTTTTCTAACAATGCAGCAATTCCACTCACATTTATTTACCCACAAAAAGGAAATCAGTGTGTCAAAGAGATGTCTGTATTCCCATGTTTACGGCAGCACTATTGACAGTAGCCGAGATTTGGAAACAACCTAAATTCCATCAACAAATGAATAGATAAAAGAAAATGTGGTACACATACACAATGGGGTACTATTCAGCCATAAAAAGAATAATATCCTGTCACTTGCAACAACATGAATGGAATTGGAGATCATTATGTAAGTGAAATAAGCCAGGCAAAGAAAGAGAAACTTTACTAAACATTAAAACAATTGAAATCATGGAGACAGGAAGTAAAATGATAGTAACTAGAGGCTGGGAAGGGTAGTGAGAGATGGGGAGCAGTGGGGATAGGTAGAAAAAATAGAAAGAATGATTAAGACTTACTATTTGATAGCACAACAGGGTGACTACAGTCAAAATAATTTAATTAGTCATTTTAAAATAAAGAGTATAATTGGATTGTTTGTAACACAAAGGAGAAATGCCTGAGGTGATGGATACCCCGTTTACCCTCATGCGATTATCATGCATTGCATGCCTGTATCAAAATACCTCATGTATATCATAAGTATATATACTTACTATATAACCACAAAAATTAAAAATAACAAAATTTTAAAATAAAATAAATGTAAAGACAACTGTGTAGGTTTGTGTTGATCTGTTTATTTGTGTTTGTATGTGTTTTAGTCTTGTGTTTTTCTTATGCATATATATACTTATTTATAAACGTTATTAGGTACATATTTACATATGCATTTGTTTCATTGATATGTATATTTTTATTTATGAATGTATGTAATGCATATACATACGTCAATATGCTTTTATTCTTTTGGCTTACTTGGGAAAACATTCACTATTTTTTTATTGTTGTTTTTGAAATTGGAAATAATCTTACAATAATATAATAAGTAGCTCTCAACTTATATCACAAAGTAAATTTTAAAATCCCTATAGCAGGTACCCTCAGACCACTGTCTATATTTTCTATAGGAGGACTTATTAATGTCTATTTCTTGTATATATTTACTATTTTCACTTCTGATTCTGAATGATTATTGATGATGTTATCTATTTTAGAAGCCACAACATAGGCCACTTCACTACTGGCTGTACAGACAGCAGGATGGAATAGTCCCTCTATCCCTGCAGACCAGAAGAACTAGCTGTCCCTGGACTATTGTGTTTAAGCACACTTTGTAAACTCAGAAAATGTCCTCGAAAGGAAGATGTTGCTTATATTATGTCTGCAAAGATTTGGAAAAGAGATATGGTTTACCACTATTCATCTTTGATCTCTGTGACTTAATCATGGATTAAGATGCATTTCACCCACTGCTAGATGAGATCAAGGCAGAAGTTCTAAGTATCAGTGGAGGTCTGCTAAAATACTATGGTACATTTTAAAATATTTTAAACAATAATATTTTAATTAAAAGCAACAAATAATCCAGAGCAATACACATTCACATGGAATACCAAGGCAAAATCACCAAACCAAGAATATTGCAGGTAAAAATGGAATGTCTGGTCATCCTAACTGTAATGTATTTGCATATGGTTTCATGTAAAATGTTTAGCTAAATATTAGTGGAATAGGTTGACCTTTTAGTAACTATATCCATATTTTGATTTAATACATACTAAGATATTCTGAAATTTTCTAGGCTATCAACCTGCTACATTTTAAAATCTTTAAATACAGAAAGATTGCTTTTTATAAAATATTCTAGTATCTTCCTTACAAAATTTGGAAACTATCTTCACAGAGCCATGGCCTTTATATTGATACTCTTAGGAACCCAGATCCACATGGCATTCACCACTGTATACAGTTCTCATATGTCAGATTGTGGTAGGTCAGGTCTCACTAACACAGACCTCCATAACAACTGTTTCAGCACTAACTGAGTGATTAAGTTAAATATTAAAAGCTGATAGAACCTGTGCTCTTAAACACAGGCTGCAATGTAACAAGAGCCCACCAAGAGTTTTGTTCAGGCCTTTCCTGGGCTTTAAAGCATGACAAGGTGACAAAGAAATTCTTAACAGGACCCGTTTAGGATTAAAAATGTTTTATTGTGAGTCTGAAGAAACTCCCCAGGCCTTCACAAACAAGTTTACTGGGGGTCAGAAGGAATTCGCCAAACCTTGATGATTTAGCAGGAGACAAGATAAGGGTAATCATCCCAGCACCTGGACCCATTTATATTAAGTAAATGTACTGAGGCTCCAGAGGAAGGTCTTCAGGATTCAGATCTCAGTTATAGATTAGAAGAATTTAATTACTTTTACATCTTTAGATGAGTTCACACTTACACGTAGACATATACCTCAGAAGGTATGTAAGTTATGGAAAACTTTGTAATTTTGAGTTTGTCTGGTGATATTTTCCAGACCTTCTGCCTGTACCCAGTTACAAAAATAAACCCCCCCCCCTTTCCCAGTTAATCTTCATCTCATTATTGGAGTGAAAATAAGCAACCTGACCCTACGTTTGGTCAGGGAACAAGATGACATTGAACACAGGCATGGTTGAGCATAGTCTTGTTTGAGTTGAGTGCCCTGTTCTCTAGGCCACTTATCTCAACCCTAGGTTTAGAGTAATCCCCATAAAAATGAAAATAATGGCAAAAACAATCATGTATTCAACTCTCATTATTTCTCAAGTACTATGTTATCTAAACCATACACATGATTGCTTTTTTTTTCTTGGAAAAATCCTCTTGGGATGCTATGATTAAAAGCAGCATAATAAAGCTCTGTTGGGAGAGTGCTAGCTAGTTTGTCTTTACATCAACAACAGAAAAGAGGAATGCGTCAGGCAGCTGAGTGAAACTAGTGAAGGCTAGTCTAGAGCACTGAGATACTCTTGGTCACTTTCATTTTGTATATATTCAACATCATGTAAGTGTCAATATTGAAGGTGAAATAAATGGGAAACAATTGATAGTACCCCTAAACATATGTTTAGTATGTCTGAAGATATATTCTTAGCATCAATATTCCAGAGGGATGCTAAAATGTGCACACCTTTGCATGATTAGATATTTCCATTTTTAGGATCATAAGTCTAAAATATGTCATGGTACTGAACCTGTAGAGATTTTCCATAACACACAAATCAGTCTTAACCATCCTATTTCCATAGGTTGAGGAGGACATTTTAAATGGATACATTCCCTAACCATTTCTTATTTTAGAAGATAAAACTACCTACACCATGACCTATTTAGTCTTTTGTCCCATTTTCCTTTACAGTAGCACTCCATGGAAACATGATCTAGTGAACAACAGAAAAGACACGTCCAGTCCTCATCATTTGAAATTTTTACGAAAATGTCTTTTTAAATAAATCTTTCTTGTGGTTTAGGCTTTCCCAATTTCAATGTCATTTCCAATCATAAATTTGCATATGGTAAGAACTGTCAGTTTGCTGTCTGAAAGTTTACTTATCTTCCAGCTAAAAAGTTTTCTTAAAATTTGCAAAAATTTTTCTAATCTACTTCTAAGATTTTAAAAACGGGTGTTTATATATTCTTTTAAATGGTTGTAAGTTAAAATTCAGTGCAAAATTAATGAATCAGAAGTAAAATATAGTACTATTATTTATGATATAAAAACATACATTTTCTCTTAAAGGGCTAACCATTAATTCATGCAGAAAGGATTTTAATATCAAGCTACCATTTTATCATAGAGTATACTTATAATATCTGGGAATTTAAATATTAATTGACCATTTATATTTATCACCAGTCAGATACCTATTTGATCACAGTGAATTAACACAGCTTAAGATTTACTTCTAAATATGGTTTGTAAATTGAAGCCAAATGAACTGTCATTTTAAGGCTCTTATTAGATATGAAAAACTATGCTAAAATTGAAATGTCAGTAAGTCAAGATCTCAGCTTCAAAGTGGCTTAAAATTTTACGAAAAAAGCAGTAACATAGATGTTCACTAATTAATATATAAGCAAGATTTTTATGGTCACATCAAAGAGAGAGAGGAAAGTTTCTTTTCATGAACCAATAAGCTTCATTTAATAGATAACATTTTAACGAGTGGATCAATGCAAAGACAAGAAAGGCTATTTCAACTCATGGGCTAAGGCATAGAGACAAGGAAATACACGATCTATTAAAAGTATTTCATATACTTGAGTCTGGCTTATTTAGAAACACAAAAAGCAAAGGAGAGAAGCTGCATTAAATGTGACTGAAATGATAGTGTAAATTGTATTCAGCGTGAGTTGGTTAGTGTTTGCCTCCCTTTATTTTCTGTGTTTGTTTTTGGAACATCCAAGAGGCAGTGAGGATAACTATTTTTAAGGATAATTTTGGTATAAAGATATCTTAGAAGCATAGAAAACAGGTAGCGATCATGTAGAATAACTATTTACATCCTTAAGTAGCACCATAGCCACTCAGGAAAAAAAATACATATTTTGTATTTTGATAAACCCATGACATAGAAGCAAGAAAAATGTCAAGCAAAATGACAATCATATATAATGCTAAATCTCCAAAAATGCAGAGAACAGCATAGTGAAGTATTTAATGATTAAGAAGGAAATGCATCTTACAAATTGTATACAAAGATCATCAGTGAGAGTAGCAGAGAAACTAATGATCTCATCATGGCAATGTCTCATGTGATAAAGTGAGAAGAATTCAAGACATTCTATAAGAAAATTACATCCCAAGAAAAAAGACATAAGAACGGGGATTATTGCTAGGGATAAACATGGCTAAAAGAGCTATAAAAATGAGGTCTCAACTAAGATTGAAGTTTTATGCTAGTTATATATACCCTGTTTCTACTTTTTACCTGTCTGGAAAAATTTGATCTAATTTTAATCGTTTTTTTTACTCCTCCATTTGTCTTCATATAATCAAATATGAGTTGTTATTTTATTTGGAAAATCAAACTGAATTTACATGTGTAAGGTAATTGCCTCCAAAGGTTGACAGAGTAAAATCTTCTTAATCACTAACAGGTTTACAGGCAGTGATTTCCTTTAGGTTGTTAGGCAAGACAAGAGTTTTGCCCTTTTAGACTACAAAGTAGTTAGCATTAAAGCCTTTGAAAGCTTGTAGGAATGCTAATTAAAGTAATTATGACTTGGTTCACTTGTCTTGGTACACACGTACTTCAATGAACTGATTGTGTGATGCTTGATTCTTCATGCAATCACCTGTATATTTTGTTGGTATTTCATAAGTCATTGTCATCTAGAGCAATCGTTCTTAGTACCAGATGTATATTATGATAACTAGAGGCTTTAAAAATAATGTCAAACCTATCACAAATTAATTACAGTCCGGGCGTGGTGGCTCACGCCTGTAATCCAAGCACTTTGGAGGCCAAGGCGGGCGGATCACCTGAGATCGGGAGTTCAAGACCAGCCTGACCAACATGGTGAAACCCCGTCTTTAAAAAATAAAAAAATTAAAAAAAAATAATTTAATTACATGGGAAAGTCTGAAGATCGTACCTGGGAGCTCGTGTGTTTTGAAAGTATCTCCAAGATGACAACAATGTGCAGTTAGGGTTGAGAACAACTAATATGGAAGCAGTAAGTACAGCACTAAAG